>JAFVLL020038661.1:0-14618 GCA_021397915.2 Tor tambroides
AAAGCCCCTTTTATGTCTTCCCTGAACTTTGGCCAGCTGGATGTGTTTAGGAGGGTTATAATGTAACAGAGGTTCAAAAGACTTCACTACCTTCCATTTACCTCTCCTGCCGTTCGTGTTGTGTTGCTTTAGTATGCTTCCATAGGGGTCTGGCTCTTATAAAAGCCAGATGGGTAAAGAAAAGAGGGTGAGGAAAGTGGAGATGAGAGGGAGAAAGAACATGGTTAAGACTGAGATCTTTAGTTAGGAAGATGGAGATTTTATGGCATGTGCCATCAAAATGAGATGAAGTCAATAGGAACTTTCAGTTATGTTTAAAATTATCATTAAAAATGTATCCTAACCAGGCACGAAAAGCAATGTTCTATGTGTTAATCCAAGTTTCTACCTTAACAGCAACAAGTTAAATTGAATTTTGCTGCTCTCTTGGTTGCTCTTTCTGTGGCGTCAAGTTGACTGAGATAAATATTAAATTAATTACAGTTTATTTGTGTATATGGGTTATCAGACTTAAACAGATATTAGAGTTTTTTTATGTTTATTTATATCTGTTGATGTTGGATATTTAATTGGGCATGTTAAATCATTTTTAGCAAATCTGAAAATAAATTTCCATTTTTTGAAAATATGTAAAACAATTGATTTTTAGTTCATTTATTTTTAACTTATTCATTTTGTTTATTTTATTTATAGTCTTGGCCATTTCTTGTTTAGCAACCATAAAATTTTTTTTTTTTTTTGTGTGTGTTTTCAAGTTCCTAATTTTTTGCAGTGTTTGTGCTAGTTTACAAGTAAGTGTGCATCATTAAAAGCAACTGAGATTGCTGTCTTGTTCAAATGTTGTTTTCTTCTTAAGTGAGGCACTTAACCCTAGGAAGAACCCTACTTTGGAGGAACTGTCCCTGTGATTAGTCTAATGTAACTTAGACCACCTCCCTTTACATAGTGCAGTCACATTAATAAATAATGTCCAGAAACCAGATTTCCATGGACACATATTGAGATACTGTAAAATTTTACAGAGGCCTGGTGGTGTGACATGGGCGAGCCTGTACCTCACCTCCATTATAAAACTCTGGACCAGGCTGCCTTTGTATAAAAAAAGTCGTAAATAAATAAAAAACCTCAATTCCTTTCCCATCAGCGAACAGCAAGCCTGCAAGGAAAAGAACAAGAAAGCAGGAGAGGGAAGTCAGATACGAAACAAACTGGCTCCCAGAGCACTTTACTGGAACCGCTAATACTCGCTGGCCCTCCATCGCGGCCTAGTGTTTCAGCCAAAACCCTACTCTGAGGCAGAGAGGGCCACCAATACAGTCATTATAACAATTCTGTTTCTCTTTTTCATGGTTTACAGGCAAACAGGGTTATGTCATTCAGACTGAGAGGCCCCACTGCGCAAGGTTATGGATTCTACATTTAGTTACAAATGTTGTTGACATGAGTAGAACTGCCAACCACTTCCACTAGTTCCTCTTTCAACCAACCGTGGATGTTCTTGAAATGTTCTGCCATGCTCAGAGGGATACTTAACATATTTTTTTTGACTATTTTTAAAGGGTTAGTCATCTTTTACTCAGTGTCATTCCAAACCCGTACGACTTTCTTTTTTCTGGTGTTGTTACCAAAATTTCAGTAGTTACCAATACGTCATAAAATTTGAGTGTACCATAGTAAAAACTTTTGGAACTACAGTCTCTGGAAAAAGTTACACAAGTTGTCACTGGGGCAGTATATTTTCAAAAAGTACAACTTATTATTTACCCCTAAAGGTGCATGTAAGTACCTTAAAGGTACGTGTTAGTACCTAAATGGTACATATTAATAGCTTTTGAAAGGGTACCACCCCAGTTACAGCTTTTGTACTTTTTTTCTGAGTGTACCAACTAATTTATTTAACTATTTGAAAATATATTAAATTAGTTAATTATCACTGCTAATAGTAAACATTGTGTAGATTCTGACACATTTAAACACCTATGATTAGCCATTGCATTCACACGCTCAACAGACAAGTCTGTGATTGGCTACAGTGCTCAACACTGTGAAGCTCTTTACATAGTGTTCACCCAAAAATGCACATTTGAAGGCGGTGCCTGGTATCATCTCCTTTTTTAAATTTCAGTATCAGCTTGGTACCAGAGTAATGGTACTTTTGACAATACACCTTTCTTATGTAGAACAGAGAAAAAATGTTTAGTGGAGTGTCCAAGCTACTCTCTTCCATACAGTGATTGTCAGTGGTGACAATGGTTGCTAAGAAAACTATAAAAACTATAAAATGAATAAGTTTGACTATATTTCAGGTCTGTGGTAGCTTTGTGTACAGTCATATTTAAGCTGAAAATCATGTTTAACAGCTGTAGTCACCATTCACTTTCTTTGTATGGAAAAAGCAGCTTTGACCTTCCGCTAATGATATATGTTTTGTGTACTATGAAAGAATGAAAATCATATGGTTTTGGAAACGACATGAGGGTGAGTAAATGATGACAGAAGTTTCATTTCTGCGTGAACTATCCCTTTAAGCCCTAAGACTTCATCATGAGATAAGGAGGCACAGACATGTTCTCTGACATGCTCAATGGCTGAAATTCTTGAAGAGCAGATTGATGGAGTGGGATACTTTAGATTCAAAGTGGTTTCATGCGGTACAGTACTCTGGGCCTCTGGATCGGAGCAGATATGCTGCTGTCTGGTCAGACAATGCCCTGAAGTGAGGTGGATCTGTGCTAATCGCCAAGCCTAACAGCACTGACAGCGAGAAGAATGAAGACTGAAGAACCGGCTGCCTCGCAGCGCCAAGAGTTCTTCATCTGCGCTCGGGAGAGGGAGTGAGAGGGAGAAAGCGTGCTGTGTATTTACTCAGGTGTGTTCCTGTTCTTGGCAACTGTGCTACAACAATATTGAAAACAGGCTGCTGAGCTTCATGAACAACCTGAACGAGGGTATGATGTTTCAGTCAAATCTCGGGAGCTCCCCCTCCTTGCTAAAACATTTCTTTATCCGAAATGCAAGTCATGGAATGCCTGGTGATTCGAGTGAGTGCCTCAAGACAATACAATCTTTAATTTTTTGTAGTCAATGCCAATTTTTCCTTTTGATCATGAATCTATTTGAGAGTTGAGTTTGTCTTTAAACATTTACATTCATGTGTTTAACAGATACTTTCATCCAAAGTGGCTAACAAATGAGAAACATAAGCAATTTGCCTTAAAATGAAAATGGTCATTATTTACTCAAACTGGATTGAATGGCATAAATGAACATTCACTTTTGAATGAGTCGTTCACCAGCTCTTTTCAGTGAACTGAATGATTCCTTTATGAATCGGACTTATTTGTCAATCTCGCTGACTCTAAGTAATCACTTAAGGGATGCCATTTATTCACCCTCACGTTGTTCCAAATTTGTTTGCATGTTTTTTTCTTCTGCGGATATTTTAAAGAATGGTGTTAACAAACCCATCTACTTTGTATTGTTCGTCCATATAAAAAGTCAATGGGAATCGAAACCGTTTGGTTACCAACTTTCTTCAAAATATCTTATGTTCTACAAAAGAAGGAAATGCATATAAGTTTGGGTGAGTAAATGACAGAATTTAGATTTTTGACATTTTGGTCTGTTCCTTACACAAATCTATGACTTTAAAAGAAATGGAATATGGGATACAAGTTATATGGAACACTTCCATGACATTTTCTCAATGTTAATTGAAAAAAATCCTAAATAAACATTCTAATCGTTCATTCCACAGAAGAAAAAAAGGAGGTTAAAATGATGAACAGTAAGTAATGATGGAATTTTTATTTTTGGATCCACTGTTCCTTTAATTGTACAACTGTATGACCATCCCACTGTTATCTACAACTACTAGCAGATAAATCATGACTTTTAGACATTAAAGATTGTATATTTCCATGATTCCAAGTTCCATGATTGTAAACAGAGACGATTGAACCCATAAATTTGTCTTTTACAGCATCAGTTTTTGATATTGGGATCTCTGCAGTGTAGGGATACAACTGTTTAACAGTCATACAGAATGCCACATTTTATCCAATGACATCATTTTCTGGATGAAACTTCAATCGCCTGGGGTCTGTAGAGTTGCATGCCCCACACAATGTGCCTGCAGTGTGCCAATGAAAATACATGTTTGTTCTGCTTCTCCTCAGAGCTATCCAGACCATTACCGATGCTTTTGGATAGAAGTTTTCCAGGAGATGTTTTTCCAGAAGGTCTTACTTCTAAAAGGAAGCACACAGTGCATTGTGTACTGACTTTAGTATGTAAAGCAGTCTCACATGAGTTCCAAATAAGTATATGGAACTCTTGCAAAAACTGAATATATAATATTCAAAATGCAGAAGACTGACTCACTTTTAATTGTTTCATGATAACGGTTACACATTAGCTTGTTTTGATTGATCAAGACACTATATTATGTAAATAACCCCGCTAAGCCTGAAATTTCTGTCAGATGCTTGGAGACATGTCAGACTTCACCCAACAGAGGTGGAATGTGGAGAAGACAGACTGGGTCAGGGTGTGTCTTCATACTGGGACATGTTTGTGTGTGTACTGTAAGTTGTGAGTAAGGCCATGTCTTCTGTTTAGTCCTTGATGAGGACCTCTGCTGGTATGCAGACCTTGCCCCATGGGCTGTTCATGGGCTTTCTATGTGAGACTGGAACTGTGACTTCTTTCTCTAGTGGCCTCCAAACTCCATAAGGAGATACAGACATTTCAAATACATGCTTTGCAAGTTACGGAGATAATTTTGGAAAGGAAAGCTATAGAAAACATGTCAAGAGCCCACAGAAGCAATTATTTCATTATGAATCACTAGTTTTGGAGGTAATGCACATAATACAATTATTTTTTCAAGTAACATGTTTGCATTTGCACCATGATATCCAAGTTACTGTTTCAAATAACTAACATGCATTACACATTTTTTAACAGAATATTTTTTAAACGTACTATTTTTTTTATTGATTTACTATGTAATTTATGTAGCTATGAACAAATAAATATAAGATATTATGTTTTTAACAAGTAATGCAATTTTGTAAGACATTACTTATAAAAAGTAAATGTTAAATTTGAACTTTTCAAAAGTAGATAATATATTCCATGAGTAACACAATATTGTAACATTCATTTTAAAAGTAACATTCTCCAACACTGGTGTCAAGTCAAATTTATTTGTATAGGAGTTTTTCACAGTACACTCTATCAAAGCAGCTTTACAGAAAATCATAATATCTTCATGCCTAAGAGTCACATTTAGTAAATCATAAATGGATGATAATATAGTTTAAATTTTGCAATGATTCAAGCAGTTGAGATATATAGTATATGTCGCCCTACACAAGTATACTGTATGTATGCAGATGATTTTATATATTCAAATTTATATAAGAGCTGAGCCGAGCAATAATATAGTTGCGTTTTTGCAACAACAACAAAAAAAAAAATAGGCAGTTGAGATGTGCATATTGTGTGATGTCTAATTCCTGATATTTTATGCAAAAACCACTGTCATTGAGTATAGTGTTAACTAATTAAAAATTTTTAAATAATTAATTAAAGGTGCAGTATGTAATAATGACAATTAGTGGTTGAAATGGGTACTGTGGTCTAAATTCTAAATATTGTTTCTCCTCGGACTCAACGCCCACATGGGTTGTCAGATTGAGGACACGCAACACGAATGAGTGCAACTGACAATGGAAGGTGACGAACCTTACGCCGTAAACTGAGGAGTTAATTTATCTGCATTTAATATGCCTGCATTCATAGAGTTTTTAGATGGATGCCACCTTTTTAGGTCGTGTAGAATTGGTGGTCTTTGACCCAGTTCGTTTGCTCACTTCCATGGCTGCAGTATGCTGTTTTCTTCAAACTGGCAACCCAGGCTGTCAAAATATTATTGGGTAAACTGTAATTGGGCGGAATCACACAGACCAAAACAAAAACAAACATTCCGACACAGAGCGCACATTTTCAAAATAGAATAACTAGCTGTAGCGTTGTTGCAAGTATGTGAACTTAGCATGGTTCCTGAATATCTGCAAATGTATTATGGTGTTTTTATGCTTTATTACAGTCAAAAAATTACATACAGCATGTTTAAAAATCTGAATTGCTAAACTTGTCTTCAGTACAGTTAGGGATTTGATTCTTTAATGTGTGTAGTTGGCAGGGAGGCGGCACTAGTTCTCTCCAGGCCAAATTGACTCTGAGGTTAGGGAGGATATTCCTCATCTGTTGGCCATTGTTGGAGATAATGGGAGCCATATTACATCAACACTACATCATAGGCAGCCTTTGACCCCGTCTTATTTCCAGTGATGCTGTTCTGTGGCACTCCCAAGATGGCAATCATGCGTAGAGCTCAATGGGATATACTTTCACCTCAAACCCAGCTCAAGAGTTGGCAGAGGCTCTGCATATGAACACAGAATGACTAGAAAGTTGGGGCAAAAGCAGAGGATTTGGGGTGGACACACTCGATGCAAAAATACACCGCATGTTAGCAACTGAGGGCAAATTAACCGGAAAGCTTTATTAAACATGGGCATAGATGTTGTGTCTGTGACCATGTGCTTTTATAGCACCACAGCCTGTAGAGGCTTTACTCAAGTGTAATCTATCAAATGACTTATGTCAGCCATAACCGGGGCTCTTGCGGATATTGGCTCAATTGCTTTCCTTCCAGACTGGAAACTGTGGAACTGTCGATCTGTTTTGTATTTTTTTCTTAACGAGGCATGTTTACAAGGATTGTTTACAATGATAGAATCAAAGCGCTGCTGCAATACAGAGAGACTTCGCCCTGTCTGTGGTCGGTTGTGGTTATCGTATGCAGATTTTGCGAGCCACTTTGAAATTCCAATAGGTCAGGCTTATAAGCTGCCAAATAATTTTAGTCGGATCTATTTCACATAATAGCTTTGAAGATATCTGAGTAAAATCACAACATCTGTAAACGGAAACAGAGTTTGGTATTAAAATATTCCACATATTGAAATATTTCTGTAGCGCAGCTGATAGAACATGCCGCTAACAACGTTAAGGTCAAAAGTTCAATTCCAAGGGAACATGATGAAAATGTTTAAGCTGAATGCACTTTGTCACTTTGGATGAAGTGGAACGTACAGCACAACAAATTTCTCCTGAATAGAATATTTTATAACATGGGTAAACACAAGTCTGTGTTTATAGAGTAGATATACTGTATATTGCATGAATTCTACACTGTTAATAATCATTTACTGAAGTTTATTCAGCTGCCATTCTAACCATATTACTTTAAATCCATGAAGTTATGCTTTATAAGTTATTACAAGGCTCTCTGGAATACTTGAGTTTGACTGGTCTGTTGCAGCATTCTGAAAGTCAAATTAAAAATATATTTGTCCATTATCCTTGTAAACAATTTCATCCTAGTTATAATAATTCAAATTTAGTATAATTTCATAATTTCATATATTATTGTAATTTTTGATAAAATATTTAAAAATAATAATAAAAAAAATAATAAAACACATTTATTTATTTATTTATTTACCACTAAAGATTTCTCACTTATTGGAAAAGAAGACTTAATGTGAACATACTTCTCTTCATCCGTGTTTTCACTATGGAGGGCCCTGTTAGTTATTAGCATTTACTGAGTACAGAGAAAGCGAGACCTCAAAGCGTTGTGTGCGTACCCCCCAGACCGCAAAAGTTATTAGTTGTGTTAGACGGTGTCTATAATGGTTTAAGCACCAGGGGCCTCCGAAAGAGCCGTTTTGCTGTTAATTAGAGGGCAGTGATTTAGCCCCGTGGAGAGGCAGGCCACCAGTGCACTCACTTCCCCTCATCTTCACACTCGTAGTCACAGCCCCTCCTGAGCGATGAGTCAGCCCTGCCTGCGCGGCCCATGCCAGACAGGAAGCCCCATCTGCCCTGCGCCCAGGCTCATCATTTGCCAACGGTGCATGGCCTGATTTCAGGTGAAACTGATTAAGTGAAACAACAAAGGTTCTTTAGCAAACCCCTGCTGACTCTGCGCTTGATCTTTATATCTTTCGTGCATCTTTATACTCTCACACATAATGAACAGTTTCAGGATTCATCTCGTTTCCTGTGCAAATTGATTATAAAATTTGCTCCCATCTTCACCTAAGTCAGAGGTTCTCAGACTTTTCAGGTGGCAGACCACCTCACACCTCAAATTCATCATTTTATTTATCATTAAAGTTAACTAGACTGCTGTTAAACCTAAATGAGCTGACTGTTCACTACACTGGGAAAAAAAATGGTGTAGGATTTACTTTGAAAGTACATTCATACTTTCAAACACTTGCTACTATATTCTACATGCATCAGTGTTCATGCATAATGCTGACACAAACACATTTACAAAAAATTGCAGTGATGTTGTTATAGAGTACAGGTGGTTTATATGATTTCTCCCATCCCAGATGTGCTCAGTTACCATAGATGATTCACTGCCTGTCAGCATGGATCAGTTTTAATCATTGTTATATGTTTTAGGTCTTCCATATGTGTCCTGAGGACCTGCATGTCCCTCTGTCTCTCTGCTGTTTACGCTACAGGAAAAACCATCGTCAGATTAGAGTGGTCTGCCTCATCTCAACTGCTTCCACAGTACTGTAGAAGTCACTTTTAAAGGATTTCCTTGAGCCATCAGATGCAGGTGCTCTCTAAAGATCAAAAGAGACCAAAAGTAAGCCTGCTCAGATCGTGATCTCAAATAGCCTGGTTTTATCGTGTCATGTACATTGTAAAAATGCTTTCTGTCTCCAGCTGTGATTTGAATTCGTAGAACATGAATTTCCTCCACATGTTGTTCTGGCTCACAGACTGGTCCTCTTGTGGATACAGAGAATGACTGTCATTTGACCTCTTTTCATCAAATGAATGTCAGCCTGATTCCAGTTAACGTAATGGTAACTGGAGTTTAAGTCATTATTTTTAAAGCACTGTAGCTATAAATTATTACGAAACCTTTGGATATGACTCGTTTGAATGATAATCGCAGGAATGTTTTGCCAACCAGCATCTGCAATAGGCAAAATCATAGATAAAATAGAAGTGCAAAACAGAAACACAGACAATATATTTCTTACCTCCGTCCATATCAAGAGTGTGTATGTATGTATTTATTATTTTTACATTTAAGTCCAATGTAAGTAAATTCGTATTCCATTTAATGTTTATACAGTTTACAGATTGAAAGTATATGGAAACCCATTAACCTTATGCTTAAGTCATATATATATATACTGTATATATTAGAGATGGAGCTATTTGAAGGATTTAATTAAGTCTTTTCAAGTGCATTTTTTACACATTTTTTAACATGCATATTTTTAATTTGACTTGAAAAGTAGTTAATCTGACACTTAGTCCAAAACACTGTAATATTAAATTTACATATTAATATTACAGGTTCAAATTAATAAATGATTTGTATACAAAAATTTTAATTGTACATATGGCAGTTCTTATAATAGTTATGTTATAATAATAACTTTAAACCGTACTAATAAATTACTAATAATTACTAATACTAATAAACCGTATAATAATAACTTTAAACTAATTCGTTTTTTGAAATATAAACATTTAAACAGTGGCTGTCATAAAAACTTTGAAACTGAAAATCGAAAAAACCAAACAAAACAAAAACAAATCCCAACTAAAAATCCATATATTTGTTCATAAAAATGAGATTCGATTAAAATTGAGTTATTTTCAACCCAGTTCTAGTGTACAGACCATTTATTTATTTATTTATTTATTTATTTATCAGAACTACCCGCTCAAATCTACTATAATTTGAAAATGGTCTTGAACTGTTTGTGTAATACGGTGTCACCAGTGGAAAGAGGCAATTACGTATCATTTGCCCTCCTCCATCAAACCCAGCAAGTGAGCCATGGCAAAGTCCAGCAACTCAAACCACTGAGCAAACACAAATTACAGTTTAGACTTTCTGTTGGACTCTGTTTCCATAGTTTCTCACAGTGTTTCATTGAAGAAACCTTTTTAATAAACTCAAGAAATAAAGATTTAACTGTAGTGTTGTAGACCCAAGTCATGTCAAGTCTATGAAATCTAGACAGGAACTTGGAATCTCTCTTCCTCCTGGCATATTCTAGGGCACCTATTGCCAGCCGTCCCATAGTCACACCCTGCTGACTGACTCTAACCACCTCCGTCCTCTCCAACGTTGATGTCAGCGTTTGGAGAACGTTACTACAGTGTTATCCTCTGAGTGCGTGCAATGTCTTAGGGACCCCTTTATGATGAGTGGGATCTCCCAGAAATCAGTGCGCTTTATAGCTTTTATATTGACTAAATCTATTTAGCTCTAAATCCCTTGTTGAGAACAAGCCAAGAGTGCCTGGATAATCCTATAATCTTTGAGGGGTGGAAAAATACACCATCATTATCTGGGGAACAGTTGCATAATTATAATTTGTTGCAGTTATTAACGACTGCATTACGTTGCTGATTATGTCACAAGACTGTTCTCTGATTATGAAACCAAACCCACAATATAAGATATTTTGAGCTTTCAGAGGTTTGGGCTCGGTAAGTTTTTTTTAATGGTTTTGAAAGAAGTCTCTTATGCTCACAAAGGCTGCATTTTTTTAATCAAAAATGCAGTAAAACAGAATTATTGTGAAATATTTACAATGTAAAATAACTTTTTAATTTAATTTAATTTAATTTTAATTTAACATGTAATATATTCCTGTAATGGCAAAGCTGAATTTTCAACAGCCATTAGTCCATTATTCAGTGTCACGTGATGCTTTAGAAATCATTCTAAGCTGATTTGATGCTCAATATTTAGAATTATTAATGTTGAAAACAGTTGTACTGCTAAATATTTTTGTGGAAAACTAAATTTTCTTTACAGGAATCTTTAAAGAAAAGAAAGTTCAAAGAACAGCATTTATTTGAAATAGTCATCTTTTGTAACATTATAAGGGCCAGATTTACTAAACAGGGCAAATTAGCGTTAGAGCGTAATTCCATAAAAGTGCTGACGGGAGAGGAAAATTCTGCGTGTGATTTACTGACAATGCACACTTTAAAGAACACAGACACAGCCAGATCATTTCCATAATGACCAGCGCAATCTACCAAGAGCAGCAAATATTACCGCCTGCTTTAAGACATGCTTTTTTTGGGTGTTAAATAATGGTTCAAATAAAATTTGACAAGCACAAACGTTAGTAAATCGCATTGCGCAATTCATTTTAATACTCTCCTCCCATAAATTTTGCCTCTGAAATGGAAACTTCTACAAATGCATATTCAATAAGGTCAGGCGCAAAAATAACCGTCCATGCCTTTTCAGCACTAATTCTTCACTGTGCGTCTTTATTAAATCCTGACAGTACTATTTTAACACTGCATTGGTGCAAGCTGTTAGTAAATCTGGCCTTAAATGTCTTTACTGTCACAGTTGATCAATTTAATATGTCCATTCTTTAAAATAAATTTAAAAACAAAAATCTTTATTTATTTTTATTTTTTATTTGTTTGTTTATTTAACAGGGACAATACACTAAGCATTGTTACACACAGACAACCGATGCCGTGTACATAGGGCATATAGCATAAAGCTAGTTTGCAGCCCTCGTCCCTGGTTAGGCTTTTTATATAAAATCAAAACAAAAAAATAAAAAACAAGCACAATCATCACAGAAAACAAACAAGTACACATAAACATATATACAGATAACCGTGTGTGTATGTGTTGTACATATTATCATACCTGAGCCCATATGCAACTTTATAAAAAATCACAAACATAAAATGTAAATCAACCTGCATACCGAAAGAAAATATAAACTAAACCAGCATAAATAAACCCAAAGTACTTACTCAATGTTCACATTGCTGTAAAGATTTCAGCCATTGTTTCAACTTTGTAGAGAAAACTGCGAGTTCTGATTGCAACTTTAAATCAACAGGCAAGATATTCCATAAATGTGAGCCTTTTACTGAAAAGGATGATTGACCCACAGTAGTTCTGCATCTCCGAACTCTACAATTCCCACTTACTGCCCCTTGGTGATCCAAAACTTTGAACAGTAGTGTAGTGTCCAAATCCAAAATGGATTTTGATTGCCACTTCCAAAAAAATCTACAGTATGACTATGGAAATACACACTACTGAATACACGTATAGTTTACAGTAACCTTTATAACATAACTGACTATCTAATTAAATGCAGTTCAGTCTTCAAGAGTAAATATGATATAGGTTGAAGAATATGTGAGGTCAGAAAACAATCGTTTAAGTGAAACCATGTCCTGGGTCGCACCATCTGGTGTTCTATGAGGGAGGAATCCCACACCGCTGGTCTGCTGTTTGCTCCGTGGCCACTCAGTAACACCACTCTGGACCACAGTCATTAATCTCTGTGCTTTTAGGTTAGGGCCTCCTGCTGTGTCCAATAAACATAATGCAAAGCAAACACATAGTAAAGTTAGGTTGATGTAAAGCATGAGAATGTGTTTTTCTGAGTAGACCATGTCTTGTTAGGTGCTTTGCTGAAAGGAGAAATCATGAACACGGTATGAAGAAATTTGGTCACACTTTAAAATAAGGTTCACTTCATTAAGCATTTGGTATCATGAAACAACAATGAGCAACACACATTTTTGCATCATTTATTACTCTAGGTAGATGCTAATTTAGAAATATGTGCTTAAAAAAATAAAAAAATAAAATGCATCTTTACTGAATAAACACATTAATATCTTCGTACTGACCCCAAACTTTTAAGCAGTGTATGTAGAAATTTACCAAGATTAATAAATACTGAAAAAGTATTGCTCATCGTCAGTTCATGTTAGGTATTGTAACTAATATTGACATATAGAACCTTATTGTATTAAAAAAAACTACTTATTGTGTTTCCAATCCTTCCACTTTTGCATAAAATAATGTGATAGCAAGTCTATGTAAATTATTTTTTGCCTGTTTTCCAGATCTTCTCTAATGCCTCTAAAGCATTTTTCATCTCATTGCCTTCCTAAAGATTAAATAACAACTATGTATATGGTGATTGATTGAAAGAGAAGTGTATTTGCCATTCATGCGACAATATAAATCCTTCCACAAAAACATTTTCATTCTCTGTTTTTACTGCTCATTAAATTTTCTGTTCAGTGGTTCAGTACAAATTGGTAAACATGACTCTTTAAATATAGGTTGAACCATTGAGCAAGAAAAAGCATTAAGACTCGCCACACCCCAGCCTGAATCGAGCCTAGAGGTATTTGGATGTCTCACTGTTAGATATGAACAAAGCTGTCCGTCATTCTGAGCTTAAGGAACATATTCCTACTGATCCAAGGAGTCATACGGTGCGTGGTGCTTCCGACTCGTCCCTGATTCGGAGAAGTGGTGTTTTCATGACTGAATGCTCTTTAGTGTCAGATAATGACTGTTCTCAGATCAGGGGGGAGAAAAGATAAACGAGTGGATTTTCTGGTTGGGTTGAGTCGTATACCACCTTCTCTTGACCGTCGATTTTTGTTGAGTGAATGTACGGTGAGAACTTACACTGGATGTCACGTCTCCACTTGGTGTGTTTTTCCAGGGACAAGCAAACACGGAGGTGGACAGATGTTCTGGACTGGGGCTTTTCAAAGTTAAGACACTGAGATGCAGCCTAGGCTGACAAACTAGATCCAGAAGGAAGAGATAAATGCCTTGTTTCCTTGTTCTGACATGTAGTCCCATTGATAGAAGGATTGTGTGAATGTGAATGAGCACAGTGTACACAGCAAAGGCTTTACCCATTAGCGTCTACTGTACAAGGCACACCCAAGCTAGGCATTGACTTTCCTGTCATTTCTGTTTGACTTATGGAGGGATACTTATAAAAAATGTTTTCTGCACTTCTTTCTGCTGTGGTTTTTGGTCGAAGCTTTGATTCTCCAGAGCTTAAGTCACAGATTCTTTGAGAAAACTCTTATACAAGATCTTCGTAGTCTTTTGGTGTTAGTCAGACTCTGATTTCTTGAGGTGGTCCAGGTGGTCCTCCGTTTGTGAGAGAGTCTACCATTTGAACTCGGTCGGAAGGGTCTTTGTTCCCTTTCTTACTGTCATTCACATATATTGTCTGTGGTTGTTTTGTCAAATTCCTCTGTACTTCTGTCAAACATTCCTCTCCCCTCCATTGCCTACTCCTTTACTTGTTTCTCATTAAAAGTTCAGGGGGAGACAGGCGGAGAGGGGGAAAAAAGCTTGTTTGGTGCTGGCCTGGGGGCCTCGTGCTCTGTTGTGGGAAGCAGCGTGAACGGTTAATGGAGGGAGGTCTCACTCAGGGGGTGATGACGCCCATGTTTACAGAGGAATGAGGTACTGTAATGTGCATCGATGTCAGAACGTGAAATGGAAAGTTTGGTGCCCTTTCGGAACAGAGGAGAGTGACTCAGGTGACAGGACGAGAGGAGAAGAGTTTAAATGCAGTGAGAACTCTCTTTATGGCTCTGGCTGGACCGCTTCCCGACCTCCTGCGTCTCTTCATGAAACAGAGCAGACCTTCCTTACATGAAAAGCC
>JAFVLL020038663.1:0-11161 GCA_021397915.2 Tor tambroides
TTTTGTGTCTTGGTAACGGTAGCTTGGCAATCCAGACAGCTTGTCTTACACCGCTAGCACAAGAGCTGATTTACAAGTTCAAGTAAGGAAACATGCCATTCCTTTACCGCTCTAGCACTTATTGATAGCTTTCTCTTATAGTCTGGTTTAGCTTTATATTTGCAGGGGGGGAATAGCTCAAGTCACACTGACCACAGAATAATTGAGACTCGGGTAGTTTTATTGCTTTTTGCCAGATTGCAATAGTTGGTTTACTGTACCACAATGATCCCATAATGTCATCGCTGGGAGACCGCAGAGTGGATTCTGCTCATTTTTACACACCCTACTCTTGTGTACGAGCTTGACTGAAGCACATCAAAGCCGCTAGGGCTCCCTACCTTGGTCCCTGTCCTTAAAAGTGCATTCTGTATTTCTCAAAAGTTAAAGAAGAACGAAAGAAAACACACCAGTATTACTATTCAAAATCCAGACAAGATCTGTAAACACGGCCTGTAACACTATCCTCTCCCGTCTCGCTTCCCGATCCTCCGAAAACAGCAGTGTAAACAAGCGACACTCCACGAGAGAAGAAAAACAGCGCAAGCCTCGGCAACGGGCTGATCTATAGAGGAGAAGCAGAAGGGTCCTGTCTAAACACTGCCTCTTATTAAATACGGTGTGACGTAAAAGCGCAGGGGGAGAGGTCAGGGTTACTCAAACACTGAACACAGGCAGCGGCCTGACGGAAACAAACGTCTTTCTCCACTTCCCCGTGCAGAAGAATGACAACCTGTCTTGATATGAAATGGTGATAAAGTGTGTGTACATATACTGTATACACAAGCATTGAAAAGTTTGGGGTCAGTAAGACTTTTTTTTAAGAAATCAATTCTTTTATTAATCGAGGATGTTGATCATAAGTTGATCATAATTTAGTTGTCTTTTGGCACAAATTATATTGTCATTATATTGTCAAATATTTTGTCATGCCGTATTCCTTCATTTTAGTCCATTGTGCTTTAAATGGCATTTGATTTCAAGTTAAACTATAAATAATATTTTAGTTGCCAAAAATTTGGTGAAAAATGGTTTTATTAGCATTTGTGCATTTTTTTTAAAAGCGTTAAATTATTAGAGATTATTTAATATTGCATATTCCAATTGATTTACACTTTCTCTCCTGCCTTTCCTCCCTTTTTTCTCACGTCACTCACAATTTCAGGTTTCATCAACATGTTCCACATCTGTGACTCATTGCAGTTCCCAGAAATTATTTCATTTTTTTTCTCCCCCAAGTCATTTTTATGTAATGCACATCATGGCCCAAATATGCTGCTCTCAAAAAAAAAATAAAAAAAAATGCATATTTGTGTTGCTGTAGCGATCGCTCTAAAACACGTTCCTTCCGAGTTCCTCGGATAGTCCGGACAGTCTCGAGTGCGACCACGCAGGAATCCGGCACCCACCATCTCATAATGTCTGTGGCGGCCCGAAAGAAAAAAAAATCTGGGGGACGATACTTGTGGAAACAATGCTCCAATCCCTGGAGCTTCACCTTCCATTGATACTCCAGAAAGGCCCATTTGTATTTCTAAATTAAGTTTCTGCCTCCCTTTATGGGCCTTCGTGTTCCTGAGCCCACTGTGTAAAGGGCCTTTTGAAAGTGGGGTTTTAACACACAATTGGATTACAGCAAAGCACTTGGTGAGAAAGCGGCGGGTTGGGACAAGCGGACCTGCGAGAAGTACAGATGGTTTAGCGCATACATAATGAAACAGACCAGGCGGTGTGTGTGTATGAGTGTACACGCACGCCCCCCAAAAGCCCTCGGCCTGGCCTGGGAGAGGAAGGAGGCAGTCGGAGTCGGAGGCAGGCCAGGGGGCATAACGCTCCTGCCCAACCTGCCTGCCGCCGCAAGCCGGTCCTAATGATCTAATTAGAGAATCACCTCGCTGACTAATTCGGCCACGTTCAAGCAACCTGAGCCCGTCTCAGTTATTCCAGACTTGTTACTCGTTTTACCTCGGCGTCCCTTTTCGATTGTTCTGTAATGAATTCCGTTGTCGAATCAGAATAACACGTCGACTGAGTTGCTCTAGGTTGCTTTTCTTCTCCCACACCCGAGCGCCGTTCCCATCTTTTTGATGGTGTGAGAACAAAATTAGAGATACGCAGGAACCATCCCTCCTCTGTCTTTCAATCGGCGGCCCATAGAGTGGCTTGTTATGCTCTTGTAATAGAGTGGCTTGTTATGCTCTTGTATAGAGGATTTAGGCCTGGTGAATGGGCCTGTTTGTGCACGGTATTTAGTTGTTTGTTGTTTAGTGTCTTTTTTTGTTGTTTATTTCGGGCGGGAGGTTTTTTTTTGTTTCCCCCCTCGCTCTCCGAGGGCCCTCGACAGGGGGTAAATGCAGATGTGACACACAGAGTCTGGGTCTCACGCCTCATTTGCATATTTAATTAGCAATGGGCACTGTGTGAGAGAGCACTTGGTCCACGGAGGGCAACTGGGAGAGTGTGTGAAAGTCCCCGCACACACGCACCCACCCAGCACCCGGTTTCCCGGCCCCTTTCGTTGCGCTTTCACATATCTCTGGGCTGTTGCTGGGGTGGGGGGGGTGTTGCTGCGTGTGTGTTTTTTTTTCGTTGTTTCGGCCCACTCTTCAGATTGCCTTTGTTTTAAACTGTTGATGCAGACGGCAACGCTGAGCTGAATGCAAACAAGGCCCTAAATTGTTTACTTTGTCTAGGAGCAGATGAAGGGGCTGGCCAAACTTTTTCTTTGGTGGTGGTGGGTGTCTGGGTTTTGCTTTTTCTTCTTTCATCAGAAGTTACTTTCCGTGATTTATCATTAACTGAAATTTGAATAATTTTTGTACGCTACTTATTGCGCAGTTTAGCCTATTGGTTACATTTGTGTTCCAAAGTGATGCTTTAACGTTGTAATGTAATGTTTTTTTTTCTTCTTTTATCAAAAGTTTGTTTTCCGTGATTTATCGTTAACAGAAATTGAAAGCATTTTTGTACGCTAATTATTGCACAATTTAGCCTATTAGTTAAATTTGTGTTCCAAAGAGTTTTAATGTTTATTTTTCTAAAAACAAAAGTGGAAAAAGTCTTGTATCTTTTTCTTTTATTAAAAATTGTTTAATTGTTAAAAAAAATTCTTTGATTTACTGTATAAGTAACTGAAATTTAGAGCATTTTTGTAATTTTTTTATTTTTCTGAGATTTAGCCTTTTCCAACTTTCCAAAGTGATGTTTCAACACTTATTTTTCCAAAAACTAAAGGGTAAAAAGTCTTTTATTAAAAATAGTATTTCTTTGATTTACTGTAAAATTTACTGAAATTGTACGCAATTTTACAGAGATTTGTACACAGATTTAGCCTTTTAGTTACAACTGTGTTCCAAAGTGATGTTTTAACATACTGTATATTTTGTCCAAAAAAAAATGAAGTGGAAAAAGTCATTAATCCTTTTTCTTCTTTTGTCAAAAAATTATCTTTAACTGAAATTTGAAGCAATTTTGTACACTAATTTTTGCAGAGTTTAGACTTTAAGTTAAATTTGTGTTCCAAAGTGATATTTGTAATGTGAATTCTACGAAGAAAATGAAGTGGAAAAAGTCATTAATCAGATACTGATCCCAAATTCGCCAGCCATTTTGTTTTCTGCGCTTGCTAGCATGACAGGTAATATTTCTCCCAGCATTACTATTTTGTCTCCAGTGGGAAATCAATACTTACCCCAGCGTCTAAATCATCTTAAAGGGTGTTTCTTTGCCATTTTTGGCTGTCATATAAGAGTTAAAGGGACCTGGGTGAATCTTCGCAAAAGTTCCCTTAACGTCACGGCACGAATCATTGCTATCGCAGCTAATGGCACCGTTAAAGAGCACTTCTTGGGAGAAATTGGAGCCCGTCAAATTTATAGGGCCTTTTTTATGCAGTACACCCAGGTCTGAAGGCTTTCTCTCTCTCTAGACTTATTTCCATAAGTGCCTCGGCTGCAAATAGCACACTCAGTGTGAATTCACAGCCCAGACCCTACTGTCGGTCTGACCTACCGAGCCGCGTGCCAAAAGGACATTGGCTAGAGTACAGTCAGACCTTCTATTCCAATAACTTCCCTTTGCGTCTGAATGCTAATAAATACAGTCTGAATTTTACAGTTAGGTCTGTCAGTTGATTTATGTGATCACAGAATTCACTTTCATTTTATTTTGTAAATTGTATTTGTTTACATTTTATTATAATTGTATATCTTAATTTGTATTATAAAATGTAATTTGCATTATTATTATTAGCATGTTAACTTACATCCGCAGTTGTTTAGCGCCTAGAAAGACAGGGAGTATTTTTACGACGCATGCAGTTGTCTGTTGGCCTATACCATGGCAGCAGTCTGCTCTATTGAACCGGCAACACAGTGGCCTCCTGTGTATACACATCAGCGTAGGGTTTCACCTGCATGGCCAGTGTGCAGTTAGCAGCCAGACTGCATGGTCAGCACGGTGATTCCTTAGTACTCTGGACTAGACACTTTGTATCTTGAGTCTTTAGACTGAAGAAACAGTTTTCGAGAGGCTGTCAAGTGCATAATTTCAGTGTGGTCATGAAACAAAAGTCTTACTTTCTGTCTCTTTGTTTGTCTTTCTACAGAAACGGGGCAGTCTGAAAGTCCGAACCAGCCCAGTGAAGGCGACATCAAGGACCAGCCAGAAAATGGTGAGTGTTTCTACTCCTGTTTCGCAACATATCCAGAAATATGCATATACAAATCCTGAACGTTTTCCAGGTTTTTGGAGCCATGGCCTAATGTTAACACATTCGTTCCAGAGGACCTTGGAGCTCATACAATCTTAAAAATAATGGTTATAAATGGTTATAAAACATCCATGGAGCCTTTTCATTGCACAAAAGATTCTTTACTGGAGGAATGAGATTAGATTATTCCTTAGATTATTAAAGGGATAGTTCACCCAAAAATTAAAATTCTATTATTAATTACTCACCCTCATGTCATTCCAAAACCGTAAGACCTTTGTTCATTTTCGGAACACAAATTAAGATATTTTTGAAGCAATCCGAGAGATTTCTGACCCTCCATAGACAGTAATGCAACTTACATGTTCAAGACCCAGAAAGGTAGTTAGGACATCGTTAAAATAGTCCATGTGACATCAGTGGTTCAACTGTAATTTTTGTGCAAAGAAAACAAAAAATAACCACTTTATTCAACTATTTCTCCTCTTCCGAGTCGGTCTTCAATGCACGTTTACTACCTTTCTGGACTTTGACTGTGGTAGTTGCGTTGATGTCTATGAAGGGTCATAAATCTCTCAGATTTCATCAAAAATATCTTAATTTGTGTTCCAAAGATTAAATGATTCTTCCTTTGCATCAGTGTACTCTTAAAAATATAGGTTGTTTATTGGAATTGTTGGTTCCAAGAAGAACCTTTTATATTCATGGAATCTTTCCATTGCACAGAAGATTCTTCAATGTGGAAAAAGGTTCTTTTGATTATAAAAATGTTTTTCACTCACATTATTCACAATGGTTTTAAGAACTGTTCACTGAAAGTTCTTTGAGTAAGTGTGAAAAATCCCTTTTGGAACCTTAATTTTTAAGATTGTCAAACCTTTCCATTGCACAAAAGCTTCTTTATAGTGGAAAGATTATTAAAATTATTAAAATGGAGAAAAATGGTTCCTTTAAGAAAGGTTCGCTGAAAGGTTCTTTGTGGAACCAAAAATGCTTCTATTGTGGCATAACTGTGAAGTTCAGCTATAGTTCAGCTATAGTAAGAACTAGTTTGCGAATTTTTCACATCTCCTCTGAGAAGATTAGCGTGAGTGTGTTAGTATAAGCCAGAGGTGGGTGATTACCCTTAAGAGGATTGCGTCCACGTAAACTTGTGCGAAAAGTGGCGTCTTTCCAGCGCAGACGGAGAATTGTTCTAAACGGGCTCTTTTAAAACAAACACAGAGCAGCAATTCCGCTGATTTTGTGTGTGTTTACAAATTATTAGCGGACAATGAAACAGTCTGTGTTGACTGATTTACAGTTTGAGAAAACATAAACACGGTGATTGAATGGAAACAGTCGCCTGTTTGCTTGAGTTTAAACAGAGAATGATGTCGAAAAGTCCCGCTTCATCCTCCCACAACCCCCCTGGAGCTCCGTTACGTGCGCGTCCCTCAACACTGGATTATAAGGCATATTTTCCTCCTAACTTAAAGATTATCGTGTGCTGCGAAGCTTGAGCTATTATTTCCACGCCCTTGTGTGTGACACCAACATCGCCCTGTTTACTCAGATTAGAGGATACAGACAGATGAGCGTGTTCATCTCTCTCATCCTGCATGTAGCTGATATTATCTTTTCATCTCTCGCTCTCGTCGTGAACTGAAGATCACCCCTGAGTTGTGCCGATATAGGCTGCACATAATCACTCCGCTAATGTCTTTTTTTCATATTTTCTCTCTCGTACAAACTCGCTCCATCTGGTATCTGTATCTGTCGTCCGTGATCTTCGGATTATTTCCAGTTTTGATCCGAAGCAGTACAAGCCAGTCCCAGTCCAGTCTGAGAGCCCTGGTTTCATCCTTTTTAATTCACACAACTGGTCTCAGATCAGCAGCTTTTGACATTCTGGATCTAAAAGCAATGTATCCAAACTTTAGTGAAGACCTGAGACTTTATTTCACTTCCCCTTAAAGGGATAGTTAGACAATAAAGGGAGAAATTACAAAATATTTTCACTGTTTAAATATTAAATAAAATATGTAAAAAATGTAATAAAAAATATGAATAAAAATGCATTTTTTACATTTTTATTAAATTAATATATATATATTTATTATTATATATATTTTTTTTTTACCTGAAATTCATGTTGTTATTCGCTGAAAACCTTAAGTGCACCTCTCAAATCTAAGTATATCGTGTCATGAAGATGCGTCATAAGAATGACATTTGAGAGCTACATAAGAATGGAAAAGAGCAGCCAGGAAAAATATCATATATTGCTTGCATGGAAGAAAGACAGTCATACGGGTTTGAAATGACATGAGAGTGAGTAAATGATGACAGAATTTTTATTTAGAGTGAGCTATCCCTTTAAAGACCACTGACTCCTTTCACTGCCTGTTAAATACTGTCAGACGTAGCCTGAGGCTATCACACGCTTCCACCTTTTCCCTGTCACCACCTCTATTTCTCCCATATTTCTGTCTCCCTCTCGTCTCCGATGCAGGAAAACATGACCAACTTTTTTTTTTTTCCATGGTTTGTTTTTACTAGTAAACCTTGACCCTTGTGCTCCATGCTACGTGCACTTTCACAAAGCGGGCTGCTGTCTCTCTGGGACGGGGCAGCCGTTGCACAATCCGCAGACTATTAGATAAGGCCAGAGGATATCCTCTCCTTTACAAGCCCAGGAGAGAGAGAGGGGAGGTGAGAAATCCATAATGGAGAGTGCAAGAAAATGGAAAAGAATGTGAGAGACATTTGATAAGAAGCTAGTAAAAATGGCTAAACAGTTGTTTACTGCCTCTTGTGAGGCTTGTTTATGCTCTGATGACATCACCAAGGCCAATAGCAGTTTGCACATATAGAAATTTAGCCATTGCTTTTGCTAATTCTTATTCATGTTGCATGGCTCCATTCTGGTATGTAACACAGTTTTCACAATCCGATCATTTATTGATTGATTAAAAACAAGCACCGCCCCTTTTTTCTGATTGAATATCAAGTTTTACTCATTCTTGATTTCTTAATACACATTCACACTTACTGTATCAGTGCATGTTATTCTGAGAACAAAAACACTCTTCGTAATTCTCAATCAGAATTAAGCAACTTGTTCTGCCTCTTAAACGACTTTCCGTCCTTGATGACATCGCCTAGGCCAATGGCAGTTTACACAAATAGCAATTTAACATCATACACTCTCATATACGTCGCATGGCTCCATTCTGGTACGTAACACACAGTTTTCACAATCCAATCATTTACCGACCAATTAAAAACAAAACCGCCCCCTTTGTATATTCTTTTTTACTCATTTAAAAAAAGCAAAAGTTCATTAAAAAGTGGAATAATGACCAAAGCACCTAAAATATACACAATATCCTTGATACATTGACCCAAAGTTTGTTTTTGTCAGCTACCCAGATACAGTATAGGTTTGCTTGTCCCGAGGCCCAGTGTAGTTCCACACGGCGCTCTTGTTGCTGCGCTGGAGGCTTGTTGAGGTCTCGGTGCTGCTGTGAAAGGCGAACCCTGGCTCCTCCCTACATGTGTGTGCGGCGCTACAGTGGACACAGCTGGGAGTGATTATCCGTGTTGAGATATAGAAGCCCTGCCCCTTCCCTCGCCCCTGCCTCCCTATATGAGGCACTCATGGAAATGCCCTCGGTGAACTCCGGGTGCATATGCTCCCTATACTGGAATTCTAGTGACGCTCATCCGCTCTCTCCCTCCTCAGCTCCATTGCGTCATCCCTCTATTTTCCAAGTAATGGTGCGCCTCACTTGTGCTGGGTATTATTGTTTTTTCACAGTATGTACAGCTGTGTGGAAACTTTGACTTTTTGCCTTTCTCGCTCTGGACCCTGTAGCCCACTGTCCTCGTCGCCTTGTCGTTTTGTAATCTACCTTGACTTCCTGCCACATGCCCTCTAACATACGTCTCCCCTCTTTCTGATACCTCCCCGAACAATCTCTATCTCACTTCTTCTCAATCTCAGGGGCATCTGTGCAGGAATGCTCTCCAGGTCTGCAGTCTTTTAGCTCATGTCAGCACTTTCTCTTGCAATGAGCCGTAGATATTACCCCTCCCTCTGTCCCTCTCTCTCTCCTTCTCTTCTCTCTCTCTGTTTTTATTATTTATTATTCCTCCCGTCCACATGCTATACGTCTCCTCATCCAGCCAGTCAAGACTAAACTCATTTCTATTGTTGGTTTTATAGCCACCGAGCAGCGCAGGAAGTCGTTAATAGCTACATCACTTCTTCCCCAGATTCGTTTTGTCACCCCTCTCTATACATAGAATTTTTTTCTCAGGAAAAAGAATCTGGAAGGGCATTGCGATGTCTCATATATAAAACTTTGAAGATGCTTATGTTTTGCATTGTTGCATAATGTGAGTTGGTATTGAGTTTGATCATTTGCTGAGTTCTTGTTGCCGTCATTGAGGATGTAATAAGTTTAAATAAAAACTAGCCTTTTTTTGCTGCAGTAGAAATTATCAAGAACGTTCAAAATTTTTCAAAAATTCATATATAATTAATATATACGTACATGCTATTTTTTGTTTTCTAAAAATGTATATGTATATTTTACACCGGTAGTTTCAGTTTCACTCTAAGTAAATTTGTTTAAGCTTTCCATTTGTAAAAAGAAAAAAAAAATGTTTATAATGAAAAATACAATAATTTGTTTTATGTTTATATTTCTTTCCTGTTATAAAATCTTTTTTTGTTGTTGAGTGAGGACAAATAAAATACATGTTTAAAGTGTTTCTAAACATTTTTTTATTTACTAGCATTTATTTAACGTTATTTATCTATACACCTATACAAATTATTTGTTTGTTTTTTTTTATCAACAGTGACATTTGAGTGCAACTTGTTTTCCATTATTTGTTTATTTGTTTGTTTGTTTGCAAAATATTATCTTATAGTTCTCACTTTTGCAACTACCACATTTCTGTTGCAGTCCATTAACTTCTAATCTAGTGCGTACTGTATGTAACATGTCATAAGTTTATGTCTAACTTGTGATGATTAATCTTGTCATGTCAGCAGTTTTTCACACAATATGTAAGAGCAAGTCATTATGGGATATGCAGTCCACACTGACTGCATTCTTTGAATCTGTGGTGTTGGATGGTTGTAAGTTTAGGGTCGTCTGGTTGTCTGTGGTTGAATCTGAGGCTGATACGGGCTCCTCCAGCACAGCAGCAGCCTGCAGGATGTGTGGCAGGTCCTGGGTCAGCTGTAGTCAGCACAATGAACACCGTAATTGTGGTCTGTCTGTCTGCTGGAAGAGGCAACCAATTTCTGTCTGCCGCACAAAAATGTGTTATACTGAGATTCCACCACATATCTTATATTCGTGCTTTCTTGGGCTTCCTGTGCAGCTTCTTCTTTATGTGTGTGCGCCGCACCACAAAGTGCCTCTGCCCCGCTGTACTGCAGGCACTCATGGGACCAAATCCAGATGTTCTCTACCCTCAGTGTCACTCTAAACACTCCCTATTCCCATCCCCACTGGGACTGTGTGTGCGTGTGAGTGTGTTGTTGACATAAATGTTGTCTTTGCTCTGTATTTTGTCATGTTCATTCTGATAACAGTTTTTTTTTTTCCTGTTTCTTTTTGTCTTCTAGGGCATCTTGGCTTCCAGGACAGTTTCGTCACATCAGGTGTCTTCACCGTCTCTGAGCTCGTGCGAGTCTCACAGAGTAAGAAAAAAAATCCTAATTTATTTTGTCTTGTGGTTTTTTTTTTTTTTTTTTACAGTTAAAATATCTGAAAACAGAATAAATTTATTTGAGAAGCATAAGAACTTAATAAATAATTCATAATTTCATTAAAATAAACATTTTACTTAGAAAAAATATTTAAAATAATATTTTAAAATATTTCAAACTAAATATTTAAAATGAATGATTTCTTCACTTTCTTCACTTTAGAAGACTTAACTTTATTGTGAGTAATCTTATGTCATTGACCCATATATTTATTAATGATACTTTCTTTAAAAACAAGTCTTAATATATAATGCAGTGCTGCTTCTCATATAAAGCTATTGTATTTTAAAGATTTTTTAAAATATTTTAACTTAAAAGTTTCGATTTCAGCAGTAAATTCAGCTGAGCTTTCATTATGAACCTAAAAACATGTCAGTTAGGTTGTGTAAGGGTCACAATATTAACCTTGGCATGATTTAGGGCCATAAGTTTCTGTAGACCTTTTACACCCTAGTGTGTGAAGGACAGCAGCAGAATAAAACCGCAACACCTGAAGCACCCTAGTTCAAGCACCTTAAATTCAGCCCAGAGGTAGGATGAGGCTAGTGATTAACCAGTGTGCTGGAGGAAAGCTTCTCTGGTTTCTCAGCGCTGTTTTCAGAACAATGGGCTGAATCCACTATCCCTCCACTCATTAG
>JAFVLL020038664.1:0-26401 GCA_021397915.2 Tor tambroides
GAGACAGACCATTTCAGTGTCAATTTACAGCAAAAAAAGAGAATGTGAGTACCCTCCATTCTTCAGAGCTCTTTAGTCTAATTCAATTGTACCTTTCAATACCTTACGATATGCAGGAAGTGCTTGGCTCGCCATATTACATTATGGGAGAATAAAATAGTAAAACGGATTTTTTTTAAAGGCGGCAAGTATGCACTGAGATAAAAGCAGATAAAAAGTCAAGCTTACTTTTGCCTTGTCTGGGGGTTGAAAAGTGGCTATAAGTGCTTTAGATAGCGCTTAGCGGTAAATGCAAGTCATCCATCATCTAACTGCCTCAAATAGTAATGGGAGAAGTTATTCCTTATTGACTTTATTCAAAACTCTGCCTGACAGACTATTCATAACCATCTCTGGACATCACAGGAGCTCAAAAGGACGTTGCCCCATATTTGCACCTTACAAAGAAAGCAATGTCAACTAAAGAGGTGTGCCCCAATTTGCGTACATATCTTTTTGTAGTATATATACAGTGTAAGTAGTGTGTTCAAAACAACCTTCTAAAATTCATACACTAGAGAGATCCATACATTTTGGATTTTTACATCTCTTACATCTTATTCATACATCTTTGTAATTGTTTGGGAAATGTACTCACAATTTCTGAACGAAAATTTTAAATCAGTAAAAAAAAATTTTCCAGTGTCCATAGTGCATAGCTATGGAAGCCCGTTTCCACAACGGAATTAAAATAAATGTAAAAATTTGACAATTCTTTTTTTTCTCTCCTCACAATTCTGACTTTTTTTCCTCACAAATCTCACAGTTGCAAGATATAAACTTAGAACTGCAAGATATTGTTAACTCACAAAAAGTCACAATTTCCTTTTTTATTTTTCAATTTTGTGGCAGAAAAAAAAATGAATTGTGAGATATAAACTCATACTTTTACATCTCAATTCTGTCACAATTGTTCGATTTAAATGAACAAAAATAAGTATTGACCATAATTTGGGATATAACTAAAACGTTTTTTTATCATAGGTCAGGGAATCATAGGTTTTTAGTGACTTGTTTCCATTAGTCCACGGGTGTAAGAAGAAACTGCACATTTAGCAGAGTGTGTTAATACAGGTGAGTGGTTCCATGTGACAAAATCACAACTAACCAGTGGAGTGCATAAAAAGGTTCGGTGCTCAAAGAGAATTTGAGCTTCAACTCATGCAAGGCTTGCACATGGCCAATGCAATAAAGCAACAGAGAAGATGTGTAGCTCCTGTCTTGAGCATCCTAGATAACAGCAGCATTAAATCAGGGCATTTTAACGCACTGGGTTTATTCCATGATCTACTAAAATGAAACATTTTATGTATTTGTGTGCTGTGGTCCAAAAAGTCCAAGATAGAGGAATCCCACAGACCTGCAAGTAGCACATGCATTCATACCAAAGGATACGAATGGAAATTTGGAGCCGACTTTAAATAATCCTTACCTAAGCTGTCAGCAGGCATATTTCATAGCATTAATATTTACATCGCATCAGAAGGACTAAAATCTGAAGATGTGCGCTCGGACAAATTTAAAATGCATACATAAATAACAACATCTGGTAGGAAATCAGGTGGCCTACACTTGACATGCATGAAGACTTGTCAAGCATGAAGAAACAGAAATATTTAAAATAAGCTATGTGCTTTTTAACATGATAACCAATAGCATTTTTCCAGCAATGGAAACTTATTTTCATTTTATTACATTTTGCCAAGGGCGGTTTGTGTTGAAACTTTAATATGCATCTGGTTAACACCTCAGTGTAATGTGTCTTTACTCTTGTAGCACGTTGCCAGAGTAATGTACATGTTTGTTACATTAATTATCACGGTTAAGATGTATTTGCATTATTTATTAATTTACTCTATCCTGCAATAGTTTAGGATTAGCACGATTTGTTTTTATTTTTTTTTTATTAATACTTTTATTCACCAAGGATACTTTAACTTGATCAAAAGTGACAGTAAAAACATTTATAAAGATTTCAATTTTAAATACGAATAGAATTCATAAAATATTTACATTTTAAGAATGGACCTAACCGTTTTATATATATATATATATATATATATATATATATATACACTGTATAAGTGAGACTTGTTATAGCACTTGCATATCATTGCTCTTTTGTTGATTTTGATTGCTTAAATTTGTCCTCATTTGTAAGTCGCTTTAGATAAATGCGTCTGCTAAATGACTAAATGTAAATGTAAATACTGTTCATTTGAGCTTGAAGAATCCTGAAAAAGTATCAAGGTTTTCACAAAAATATTAATCAGCACAGCTGTTTTCATCATCATCAATAATAAGAAGAAATGCTTTTGAGTACATAAAAAAAGCATATTAGAATCATGTGACAGTGAAGTAATGGAGTAATGGCTGCTGAAAATCAGCTTTGCCATCACAGGAATAAATTGCATTGCATAGAAAACAATTGTTTTAAACTGTAAAAATATTTCACAATATTATTATTTTTACTGTATTTTTCAACACATATATGCAGCCTTGGTGAGCATATGAGACGTCTTTCAGTAACATACAAATCCCAACGTCCTGAACAGTGCATGTGGACTTTAATTGCATTACTTGAATGTATACCCACAATCAGCTCAAGACTATCAGCTTTCTAACATCGGTTTAGCACAATACAGCTGAACAACGAGAGGCTGAATTCTCCATCTTGTGATACTGGTTATTGGAGATGATGAGCCTCTCATGTCAATGAAAATAGCAACTGCTGCCGCAACCCAATTATGAGCAGAATCTTCCCCGTTTTGTTTTCTCTTTTTTTTTACCTTGTGAACAGTAGGTCAGATGGGATCGACCGGGCAGCGGCGTTGAAAACAGACAGCTCGGCCCCTATTTGAGGATCAATAGCAGTTGCTAATGTCTGATCTGTTTCTGTCCATATTCAAATACGACCTGCTGGGATTGTAGCGCACGTCGTCTCCTCAAAGTCATGTACGATTAGGCACGCCTGAAAGACACAATGAGAAAGAAATAGTGAGCGAGACAGAAAAGGAAAATACGTTAATTAACGAGGGCCTATCCACGGTTCTGTGTCTCTGATTCAATATTAAAGGCCTTAACCACATACATTTAAATGAGATCTGTACATATACTGCAATAAAAAGGTAACAGAGAGGGTACTTCCAAAAATGAAAAAAAAATTGAATGAGATGAAATGAAACACTGACTAAGAACACATTTTCTAGCTCAGTACATCATGATATAGCTCCAGGCGCTACCTTTTGTCTAAATCTCCACACTGACTTAAACTGCGCATTGTAACACGACACCTCTGATTTCATGCAATATGGAGGATTACTGAATTGAATTGAACGCTCAGCGTTTTTGTTCACATTTCTAAATTAGGATTTTCTGTCTCCATAATGACAGAGAAGTCTCTCTTTTTGCCGAATCAATGCCAGCTATTTATATGAACGGTAATCCTTCACCCGGCTCTGATCTGCCAGCACTGTGATGGTTTAAAGTAATGACTAAAAAACAAAAAAGACACCGAATGAATGGAAATTGGCTTCATTCCATGTAAAATACGATTTCATTCGGCATCGGGAGACCCGTACAATGCCGAACTACAAGGAGTCTGAAATAAATAATCAATGCGGGCCTATATACGTGTGCACGACTGGGGGGAAGGGGGTGGTTAGATGCCCCGCTTTTGTGAAAGTAAAGTGGAAATGGCTTGTAAGGAGATGTTATGGTTATGCTAGCGATTCAAATATCCTCCTTGCTTCTTGACAGAGCGAGTCAGCCTGACAAGTAGGCTATCAGCCAAGAGATCATTAAGCTAAAGGGTTGAAGTGCCATCGCCAATGTGTGGGGGATGCCATGGCAACAAGGGTTCACCCTGCTTGAGAGACAAGATAAAAAACAATGAGAGGCAGGGTGCGGGGCCGTGTAACGATCGGCACTGATCGATGGCTCACTCTTTCTCTCTCGCGCTTTGCCTCTGTTCTTCCCTCTTTACAGATGGAGGGAAAAAAGAAAGGGCAGCATCGTTTAGGCTTTGTGGCTAGCAGAGCTTAGGAGGTCCTTAAACACACAAGACGGGGGAAACGGTAAGGACAGGAACACACTGTGAAAACGTCTGTCTGTGATGATATCAATCGGTGAAAAGTTCCTGAACGAATCCTTCACACCTTTGTGGCATTAGTTCATCCAAAAATGAAAATTATTTCACCATTTACAGTGAGTCATTGCAAACCTGACTTTTTTTTTTCTTCTATGGAACACAAAAGAAGATATTTTGCAGTATGTTTCAAAGACTTTGTTTTCTTTTGTCTTTACAATGAAAGTCAACAGAGTGAACCAGTCTGTTTCCGGAATTAAAAATCCCATTAATTTTCTCCACAGTGGGATTGATTTTGAACAATAATTATAAACCTTTAAAAACAGACCTGCTGTGAGCTACAAGGTTGTTAATCGATGGCACATGCTTTTGTTAAAGCCATCAGTCTGCATTATTTTATTATTTTTGAAATAGTGTTAAACAGCAAAATTCTTGATGAAAAACAACATTACCCATGACTTTTCAAAATACTATCCACCAGACAACGCACCACCCAAATTGTGCCAAAATAACTCTTTTTATCACCCGCCCATAAAACACTGCAAATTGTCCAGTTAGTTTCCCTATGATCTCTAAACTACTTAAATGTGTGTATATTATGCATATTGTGCAATAAACAAAGTACACACACATATACATACAAAAGGTTTTATGATTATATATATAGAGAGAGAGAGAGATAAATAGAGAGATGTTTATAGAGAGAGAGACAGATGGAGATATATGTGGACCCTGGACCACAAAACCAGCAGTGTTGGGAGTAACGCATTACAAGTGACGCGAGTTACGTAATAATATTACTTTTTTCAAGTAACTAGTAAAGTAACACATTACTTTTTAATTTACAAGAAAATATCTGAGTTACTTTTTTCCCATTTATTGACTGACAGTGCACTGTGTGAACATGCTGTTACTGTAGTTCTAGACTAAATGTGAATGTGCATTAATTCATCCCACTCACAAAAAACAGATTTAGTATTCATCAAAATGAATTAAAACAGTGAAATGCAAACTCAGAATATGACGCAAACCTGCAATAATTAAATATGTTAAACAACACACATGTATCTAATCCCATTTTATTAACCAATGTCTTTGCTGCTGACCTTTGATGATCCAGTTCAACCATACTAATAATCAAAAATGACTTTAGATAAACTAACAATTGTCCTTCATTGTTTTTTTATTGCTGAATAGTGTTGAACCTTCTTCTCCTGCGTTCTACTTTACAGATGTGAATTTACTTTTCCTTCAGCCTGATGTTTATTCATTAAACTTTTTGGTGTGAAAGGGCTTTTACATTTGCTATAATTAGAACTTCTTGTATTAAAAACAATCAAGCCCTGCTCATATTTAAAAAGTAACGCAAAAGTAATGCAAAAGTAATGTAACGCATTACTTTCCATAACGTAATTAGTTACTTTTTTAGGGAGTAACGCAATATTGTAATGCATTACTTTTAAAAGTAACTTTCCCCAACACTGAAAACCAGTCATAAGGGTCAATTTTTTGAAATTGAGATTTATACATCATCTGAAAGCTGAATACATAAGCTTTCCATTGATGATCCATTTGTTAGGATAGGACAATATTTGGCCGAGATACAACTATTCTGGAAAATCTGGAATCTGAAGGTGCAAAAAAATCAAAATATTGATAAATTTGCCTTTAAAGTTGTCATATTACTAATCAAAAATTAAGTTTTGATATATTAACGGTAGGAAATTTACAAAATATCTTCATGGAACATCATCTTTACCTAATCAATAATTTTGACCCATACAATGTATTTCTGGCTATTGCTACAAATATACCCCAGCGACTTAAGACTGGTTTTGTGGTCCAGGGTCACATTTATATTTTTGCTTCTAATTAAAGTTTGCAAACTGTTGTGATTGACCTTGCAGCAGGAAGAGTTGGTTCGCTGATTAAAACACTTAAACTTATAGAACCAAATATAGGTGGCCTCTTTATCATGAGGTACATTGGGGTTGGGTTTTTTTTGGTTTTCCTCGTATAAAGAAAAACAGTTGCAAATTCTTCTAAATAAAAGAAAAAAGTCAAACAGGTTTGGAACAGAATGAGGGAGAGAAAACGATGAACTGTGTCTTTAAGCTCTCCAAAATAAAGAAGACATCTGCAGGGCTTTCGTATCAGGACAACCGAGCGTCTCCCACCGTTCTACCACATAAAAAAACGAACTCCGTCAGACACAATCAGGCTCTCTGCGGCTGGTAGAAGCTCCTCGAGACAAGTGATAAGCACCTGCTAACCGAACGCCCTCCTAAACGTCTCTCTGGGCGCGCTCGCTTACTAGCAACATGTCCTGATCAATCCAGTGAAAGAAATCTGTCACGAAATCTTTAGCATTAGGTCTGCCTCCTGAATGGGGATCAGGCCCTTTCAGCGGGGCAGGGTGCGGATGGGTCTTAGGAATCTTCCTTTCCGCATCTCTGAGTGTCAATACGGATTATGAGCATAGCTTTTATCTTTTCGAGCGCACAGACTATTTACTCATTTAAATGGATGAATAAGTGTTTTCTCCCCTTCTTCAATAAATAAAAAATAAAGCGACTTTGAATGCATTCAAATCCTGCTCCAAATTCAAATTCGGCTCCCTTATGCATCCTTTGAGATCTAATCTGTCTTTTTAATCCACACAATTCACTGAGGGCAATTTTTTAACATACTTCCTTAAGACCTGAACGGATAAACACAGTCTAGCTATTGTCAGCCCAAAGCACCTTTCTGCGCAACTTAAGACCAACAATTCGCTCGACGATTGACTGCTTGCCAGCACATGCAAAGCAGGTGAGTTTAAGAAGCATTTTCAGTGAAATGCCTGAGCCTAAAGAACTTTATTTACTGCTATTTCAATGGCTACAAAAATAGGCCTTTATATCGCTGTGCCATCAACACAAAAAAGAGCCAATAAAACCTGTGAAGAAGCGCCACAACGACGAACAAATAAAAGCAAATTTTGACATTTCGCATTCAGCACATCTCTTTATAGGTCAGAGGCAACCCTGGCCGACCCTGCATTGTTTCTAAATGCCATTTTGTAAAAGAGGATCTCAGGAATTAATTAATGCATGGGTAGCTGCCACTGTCAAGAGGCACACATTAAAATCAATGATTAATAAATTCAAAACACACAACAAACTCAGAGGGGAGATGAAACTAGCATTGTGTTCCCCAGGAAGCGGCCCCAGTGCGGGTCCTCCCACCACCGAGGCGGCCACTCAGATGCCTAATGGAAAGTCGCCGATGCCAGCTGTGTGCCTGTGAATAAAATCACTTTAATTAAAGGCATTACAATGAACAGAGAATACACGCGGCAGAGGCGACAGGAAACGGCCCTCGTACTTGACACACACACGCGCACACACAGCCAAAGTGGCATAATACCTAAAAGGAACAGAGGTCCCCGATGATCTAAACACAAATAAATCGAAAAGCCCGCAGCTTCTTTCTGAAGCTATCAAGCACAACAATTACAGTAAAACACACATAATTACATTACACAGATCTTTCCCAATGTTCTTTATTATCAGCTAATCTGGGTGTAAGGGTGGGAGCCTCCGCGTTCTTAGGAAATTTAATTGGCATTCAGACATCAGATCATTTATTTTCAGACTTCCACAAACCACGCAAATCTTTTTACTCTAAATGCTTAAGCATAAAAAGAAATCAGCATAAGGATGCTGAACACCGAACCGCAAATTGTTCATTCTGCGGCAAAAAGATTTCCAATTGTCTGTATACTTTTGAAATATCATGCTGTCTTGCAAGCAAACAAAACAGCAAAATTACTGTCCACCCCCATAGAACAGACGAAGGGTTCCTCTTAATCTGATATACAACAAAGATGAGCCCTGATTATATTCACCCTCCTCTTCTTGTTTTAAATAGACTGGGAGCAGTGCCCAGAGACAGCTGGGGTGAGCTCAGCCCAGCTGATGCCGGATCAGTGGAGCAGTTTGTCTACTCAACCATAAGGGGGCGGCAAACGCAAACTCACCCGGACATATGCAATTCATTCACAAGCAAATAGCATGCAAATGAAGAAATCTGACACATGCACAACCCTCTTCTGTATTCAATATAGAAGGACTGCACATGTTTAAAACCAGGCTTTACGGTTGTTCTCTGGCTCATAAGCTTCATGGGAATGTGTCATTGTTTAGAGAAAAACAGTTGAGATTGGGAGCAAATGTTTTTGTGTAAACTCTAGTGGAAACGCATCAGAAACATGTCAAGTTGACAGACGTAAGAATATGGTTTGATGCTTAAAAACATAATAGGTAATGGTGACTTACAAGACATCCTTTTCCAGATTATGTTCTACCGCAAACACCCCCACATTGGTTTCCACTGCAATCTGTGGGTGTATTTTCTGTACTGAACAGGAGAGGGAGTATGAGAGCGAGGGGGCAGACAAGATCAAATAAGCATAAAATGAGACAGACTTTGGGCCTGTCCCAAAACACACACTTGCAGTCTTGAGAGCGTGTGTATGTGACAGAGAGTAAGTGCGCAAAACTGCCCCAGGTCTGAAAAACACCAAGGTCCCTTAATGCACACTAAATACAAACCATCTCTAAAACTGCAATTTTTGATGCTATGAAAAGTGTAACACATTTTACTGGTGCAGAAATGTATGTGTATTTTGTAATTTTGTGATGTATAGGGACTACTGAATAAAAATGTAGAAGTGTATGTTATGGTGCAAAGTTTTACATGTTCAAAATGCATAAATAAAGCTCTGTAAAACTTTATTTGCATTTACATTTTACAACACTATGTTGTAAGTGTGTCCCATTGGTAATCAAAAGTCCGAAACTTAGGCTACTTGTGGTCAAAATATGTCATGCAAGTAGACATGGTCAAGTGCAAAGGCCACAATTGTGGTTATTGTTTTTCACAGCTCACAACTTTCTGATTTATAGATTTTTTCTACTGATTTTTTTTTTTTTTTATAAAGACATTTCGTAAGCTGAACAATTATTATGTTGTTAAACAACAGTACGATATCCCACACTGTACATCTATTGATTGAGCTGATCATTCACTGTACTGTATTTCTATCCCTCACAGCCGCCTTTTCATTTCTGTCAAAAATTAAATATGGAGCAACCCTGACTAAGGTCTATATGCTAATATATGTCAAACACTAGTCTGAACAGTCTGTACAGGAGCTTTGCATATGCTGCCAAGACAGAAGTGAGTATGACTTCAAAGCCTGGTTGCTTGCCTAACAGCATCCTTTCACAGTACAAGAAAATATTTCACAGGAATATTACACATTCAGACATTTCCTCATGATCAGAGTTGTGCAGCATTTGAACTGAAGGGCGCAGAATTTCAATTCGAATTTGAATTAAGTAGAATTCCAGTGACATTTAGTTTAAAGAAATTCTCATATTCTCTGTTATCATAAACTAAACAAACAATATGTGGGTTAATTATTTCTACATGTCTATATATACAATATTATATGTAATTTCAAGCATTTTGTATTGCTATAGGACTTTAATAAAACGTGGGTTAATTTCATTTACATACCAGGGTGAAATAATTCCTCGTCATTCCAACCCAAATTCAGCTTCCTGTGAGACCTCGCAAAAAGTTATTGAGATTTACTCGTGAATAGCCACTTATTAAATTCTGAAATGTGCTTAAATCCTGCTTATAATCACAAACAATGCAGGTACGTTAAGTTGCTGGATTGCAATTTTTCTTCCGCCTAAAGTTTGTCTAAATGTTTGTAATATGTTTGTCTATGGTTACGTTACACAAAATCTGAAGGGAAAATATCAAAAATATTGAATACTTTTGAAGCGAACTGACCCATGAGTGTGTCACCTTACTAAAACACAATAAATATCATTTGACAACAATGGCTGGTGGAAACTAACCTGATAAATTTAAAAAATCCGCTAAAATCTCGTCAAACTGCACATTTTCTTGCGCTTCTGCGCATGACACGCTGAGTTGAGCTCAAACCGCGCCCATTCTTGACTTTTGTTGATGACGTCGAGGTGGGCGCCACTCGGCGAGTCACGTGTGTAAACAGTTGCTGCCACGTGGTTTGGCGGGAAAACTTCCGTGACAGTTGAGTTTGACAGCTCACATGACACAGTTCTTGACATAAGAGTGGTGAAAAATAACAATTCACAAAATATATTCATATACAAATTACAATATTATTTATTATTATTATTATTATTATTATTATTATGTATATTAGCCCATGTATAGTATTGTTGTTTTTTGTTTGTTTGTTTTTTCCTCAATATATTTATTGTATGAATGGCTGTAAATATTAGTGTTTCATTTCTTTAGCAACATGGGGTCCAAACCAAAAATCCACATGGAGACGATGAAGTATGCTTTTTTTATTATTATTATTTTACAATCTAGTTTAAAAGCAAGTCATAACTGGCAACTGGGATTACACTGCTGGCAAATTTGAATAAGCATGTATTATGTTTTATATATATATATATATATATATATATATGAAGAGTTCATTTGCAATATATATATATATATATATATATATACATATATACATTAGTCAACATTTTAAGTGGATCAAAACCTTTCATCAAAGTTGTCCTAAAACCTAAAACCAAAATGCGTTCTTGTCTTAAAACAACTTTGATTAACTTTTTTGATCCACTTCAAATGTTGGCCTATATATATATATATATATATATATATATATATATATATATATTTATATATATATATAGTGCGATAAATAGCTATGATATGATTTTGAAATTAATATATATATATATATATATATATATTTTAATAAAGAATTTTTGGGTGATAAGGATTATTAGACTGTACTGCAAACTATAAAATAAAGAGACCCACTTAATCATGTTTTTCCTTTTATTATAACAATATTGTATTAAAAGAAAACACAATCACTTCTACCCCATTAGTTGAACTGTTCTCAGTGAAAATGAGACAATAAAGATTGAATTTTCTCATTTGAACTGAAGAAAAGTTGTGTGAATATAGCTTTTTAGCCCCCGCTACCTCTATGAACCGTAGGGGGCTTTTGATGAAGATGGCTCGCTAACAACCCGAGAAAAGCACGTTTTATTTAGCCTAAAACTGAGTCATCTAAATGAATTATCTAAAACAATTTACTCCCCAGCCCGTGTCGTACAGGAGAGAAGAACAACACAACACAAACTGATTAATGCATGTAGGCTGATTATACATTTCAACCCTGACAGCACCTGAACTACTCAATTAACAATTACAAACAAGCAATTCACTCAAGGACTGGAAAGCTGACCCTATTGTTGGTCTGAAAAGAAACTTGTTCTTGTGTCTTCTCCACTGCTCAATGGAGTGACTTTCAGACATTTTAGACATTTTAAATGAACTAAGAGTTACCTACCAACCAAAGATGTAACTAACATCATTTTACCTCATTCAAAAATATTATCTATTATATACCTGATGTACGATACTGTGTATATTGTATTCACAAGACTAGTAACTGTATGTTTATATCATTCTCTTACTAAATCAGTCATATGCCACTGCTGCTATACTTCACTTAACTGTTTTTACTATGTGTACCTTGTCGTCTGTATACTACAAACAATAATTGTTTGTTTGTTTGTTTGAATCCATTGTAGCCATCGCCATGTGATGTGCTAAAAATGGCAGTAAAGTTGAGATTGACAAAAAAAAAAAATTATCCCCCCACCACCAATTTGCTTGTGTTATAAATTAATATAAATATAAGTGTTCAGTGTCTTTGTGGTAACATGGAGTCCAATATTGGAGACAATAAAATAGATATCTTTTATTTTGTAATCTATTTTTAAAGGCATGACTGGCAACTGGGACTACAAAGCTCACTGAATGCTATTTATTTATTTTAGTATTTCAGTTTATTTGTGATAAGAATGACTGTAAATATTAGTGCTTATTGTCATTGTGGTAACATGGAGTCAAAATTTCCAATGGAAAAAATCCCATTGAATTTCCAAAAATCAGTAATGACTGGCAACTGGGATTAAAAAACGTAATGCTTTTAAAGTGCTTAATGTTTTTTTCTTGTAAAAGTATTGTTTTGTTTTTTGTTTTTTTAGTACGTCAATACATCTGCCATATGAATGACTGTAAATATTAGTGTTTATTATCTTTGTGGTAACACGGTACAAATTTCCATATAGTGACATATTTTTATTCTGTGATCTATTTTAACCATCTATTTAAACCAACTGGGACTACAAAACAGCTCTAAAAAAGACAGATTTCAACACAATTAAACACACACCAGCTTTTTCTTGAGGACAAAATTGCTTCGAAATATTCTTCAACCTAAACAAATAAAAACGTAAAACAATACAATAAGCATTGAAACCAGTTTGCATGTGTTTTAACCAGAACTTTGAGAACTCTTTATTGGATCGTGTCGCAGTAGTCATGGGATTATGAATATTAGTGGCAGACAGGGGACACAGAGCTCCGACAAGGTGTGACTTTTGGCGGTGGTGGCTGGGAGATCATCCAATGGGCACCTGCTGCTGCTGCCACCAGCGTCTGTGCGGAGAGAACAAAAGGGGCCATTGAGCACATAACAGCTGTTGCACTGTTGCCTGCCTGAGGGCCCCCCAGCCCCCAGGGTCTGTCTGCTGGGGGAAGACCCCTCCTCCTCTTCAACGATGACCTCCATACAGCTCTTTTAAGAGACTGCATGGTAGCCATCCTGCTGCCACATTGTTAAATACAAACCAGTGACGTGGGACTCCATTCACTGTCAACCTGAGGAAGGTTAAGAGCTTAGCATGAGGGACACAAAGCTGCTAGGAGTTCATCGTTCAGGTTGAGAAGCTTTCATGTACCTCATCTCCAAACCCCTTTTGTCATCAACTGCTTGATCTGCCATAAAACATGAGGTTTTTGTAATTACCTCGGTCTGCATTGTATGATACACAATGGTCATTGTTTGAGAATAGTATGTATTGAAACAATGTATGCATGTGATGTTTCATTGAATTAATGCAAAGCATATTCAGCAGTTTGCCATTTTCAATAACTGAAATAATAAAGCCAAAACCAAAATTGCCTTAAGCAGATTCCAGTCACCAGCACAGCACCCAAACACTGCCAGACCAAGGCAGCAGAGCGATTGTCAGTGTGCTATGTAATGAATTACCCTTGTCTCAGCAGCAGCTGTTGAGGAGCTCACAGACCTCAAGTCCAGCCTTCTGATCGTGACAGACAAAGCATCACACTGACATCTAGTGGATCATGTCCTAGGTCTCTCCGTAACACTCATTCTCAGACTGCAAGCAGAGGGCACTGTGTATGTAGATGCAGGAGCGAGACAGCCATTACAGGCCGTGTTCACCATTTTGTGACGTTTCATAGATCTCATACATGATGCATCTGCTATTTTTCCACTCGTGTTGTAAAACAGCCTGCAAGTGCACTTTTTTTTCCCCCTCCAATTTGCATGGATTGCTCTTTAATAATCAGATCAACTTAGATATAAGGCTGTTCATAATTCAGTTATTCCAGTTCCATTAACAGCCAAATTAGGCTGCTTTACATGTATGTCAAATTACACATGCTTGAGTTTTTCGCATTAAGTTTAATGAGCGCACTTACAGGATGTTTTGTTTGGAAATTAAAAATAGTTGCCAACTAAATTATTTTTTTGCAATGCCTTAATTTCTACAGTTGCTCATCGGTCTCGTTTCACTGACAAATTTAAAACTGCTAAACAAAAACGTTGTTTTTTAAAAAAAGTAAAATGTTATTATAAATATACCAAAAACTTAAATGAAATTAAATCTATATAGTCCACAAGACATTTTGTGTTACAAAATTTAAAATTAAAGTCACAATTAGTAGTAATTTATACAAATTAAGAAACAAATCAGCATGGTATACGTAAAAACTGTCTGAGACAGTGGCTTTATTTAGACATATATAGAGAAATGTAGCAGCATCTTGTTTAAAAACAAACCTATAAAAAGTGAATGGTCAAATTTGGTTAAACACTTGGGAGGCGACCAGAGGAAAATCTTAAATATAAAATCTGAGTCCTAGCTTCTGAAGCTGGTGATTTCTCTGGTCCTTTCTGGCATTGAAGACTCGAGTCCCCAGGACAACCTGTCAGGATTTTGCTGGTCCAAATGGCAACCTGAGCCACAGAAACCCATGCCCATATTTGTGTGGGGATCTCTGTGGTCATCTTTCCATCTGCTCCAGTCCCACCCTCTTTTAGCAGCAATCAGAGCCAGTAGCAGCTCTGAGATTTTGGCAGGTAGTCTACATTTGTAAACTAAAAAATAAAAATAAAAATGAAAACACCAAACCTTTGCACCATTAAAACAAAAACAAAAAAAAATTAATGTCTTTCAAATCTCACATGAAGGAAAAAAAAAAGCATAAGACTTTTTGGTCTTGAGTCTTATGCAGGCACATGAGAATTGATGCTTGGGTTTAAGCTGTAATGCCATTGATTTGTTGATTTTCATTTAAATTCATCAGTCAGGGTCGTGTCCTATTCCATACATTAACGAAGTCAGGAGACTGTGCTCTCAGGCTTCTCACTGCTGGGTGGTGGTGTGAGCACTCCAGAGGGAACTGGAGACCTCTGACTGCTCTCAATGTCCACTAGCTGATATGAGTGTACCCTTCCCTGAAAAATAAGACAAGAAACAAGAAAACTTTAGGCCAGAGGAAGTGAAAGAAACAAATGTTGCAGCTGGGGAAAAATTTATGCAAAATTCTGTAGTGAGAACAAGATAGATGCTACTGTTTAAGCCCAACTTTTGTTTGTACATGAATACACGCACACAAATATTATATACAAATAAACTGGGACTAAATCCCAATTTAAGACAAAGTAAGCTAAATGAATTTTAAAACAAAGTAAACTTACCAGCCATTCCAAGTAAGGCACATGGGTCTGGATATTGTGCATATCATCTGCTGCTATTCCTTTGAATGTCTTGAGGGCTGAGCCGCCTGCTTCACGGATTGACATGGCGAAAGGGACCATCCATCTCACACACTCCTCCAAGTCACACCACTTCAGCCCTGAAACCAAATAAAAATCAAAAGGTCACTTCCAACCAAGTCAATTGATGTGCATGCTCAAATGAACAGAGCCACTGAGAAGAAATTCACACAAAAATCATACCTGAAACTTTCATCACTAGCTCTAGAGAAGAAAAGTGGAAGAGTGCAGAAGCTGCGAGAAGGCCATAAGAGAACTCCAGACTTCTTACATCCAGTATACACAGATCCAAAAGCTTAAAAAAAAAAAAAGCCACAATAAATAAATCATAAAAGAAAGAGACATCCACAACACAAGGTTATAAATAAGTCTGATTTTCTTTTACTGGATAGTTAAACAAGTGTATTTTTTGTTGTTGTTGTTGCAAACACGGTAACATTTCGGCTGTAGGTTCACAACTTTCAACCCTCAAGCCCTTTAAAGAAAAACTAACAAAATACCTTGGAATTTCAGTGTGTAGTTCACAAGTTTTAAATATGTCTCTCATTTCAACTAAGTACAAGTTACTGTTACTTTACCAATGTCTGGAGTTACATTCTTTTAAAAAGCAATTTGGAAGAGTTCTATTGTCAAAAGGGATACCCAAAAATAAAAATTGTCATTATTTCCTCACCCTCATGCCAAACCTATATAACTTGATTCAAAATATCATCTTCCACAGAAGAACACAAGTAACGCACGTTTGTGACATCCATTGTATGGACACACAGTCATTTCTAAAAACAGCTTTCACGTTTCACAGAAGTCAGTCATACATACAGGTTTTGAATTACATGAGGGTGACTAAATTACTTTTTTTTTTTTTTTTTTTTTTTTGGGGGTGGATTAGGCCTTCAAACACATTTTCAGTGCAGCTCCACAGATGGACTTTGTAGGGTGCATTCACATACTGGGGGCAGCTTTAAGAAAGCTAAAATCAGTAGCCTGTGTAACTGTTTCAAGCCTTCACACTGCAGACACAACATGTGCAGAATTAATTAATTGAACCAGAGCCTTTTGTGGTAAATATAGTCACACACCATATTGTGATTTTAATGTGATTAATTGTGCAGTCTTACTTCTGCAATCTGCACAAATGTAGCCTGTGGGTACTGGGCCATGAGAACTTCAGCAGTCTCCTTTAGATAGGCCATCTGCATGTAGATGTTGAGCCAAGCCACTGGGGTTAAAGGACTCAAACTCCAATTCAACTCCTTAAGAACAACAAATGGTGTAAAGAGTAGTCCAATACATCATACAAGCAGCAGGGCTGCAGGTTTAGGCACAGTACTGAGATTAAATGACGATATGAAGATAATATACCTTCATGATGATAATCTCCATGCTAAGAATGTCATCCTCTGTGCAGGCCCCATCAGTAACGTAAGCAAACTGATGCACCTTAGGAGGGTAAATTTCCTTTGGAAAAAAACCGCAAGTCTAATTACATTTCAAGCTTACAACATTCAGACAAATGCAGCACTTCCACTTTGAAACAAGTTTTTAAAATGCAAAATTACACTGCAAGGATTACAATCCTTCTCAAAAATTTCAGGCTGAAATATAAAGGCATCTACAAGTAAAACATACCTCCATTTTGGCAGCAATGAAGAGACAGGAGATGCCAACAAGCTGTAGTGTTGTTTTGAGAACATTGTCTTGTGTGGCCATGAAGCGATCAAAGTAATCCTGACCCAAGTAAAACGTCTCACGGTGTAACTTGTACACCTCACATACCTGAAAAAAACAGCACAGTTCACTGAATGTCAAAAGCCACCATACAATTCTTTATTTTTAAGAAAAGAAACAAAACCATTCATTTCCAGAAAATGTAACCTTTATGCATATGTTAGGATGCACGTTCAGTGCATGTGTTTTAGGGCTGTAACAGTACAACAAAAAAAACAAAACAAAAAACAGCATATTCTTTGTACTGCAGTGTATGTTTTAAATGAGAGAATAGATTTTAAGTGCGTTCACTTTTGAATGCAAAATGCATGTGTCAAAACTATTGTGCAGTTTGCTGCTTTTATTCAATGAAGTTTGTGAAATTTAACAGAGCCTTGCATGTTGTCATGACAGGCCTCAAATGCAGTACGCATCTGATAGGAGGGCAAGCCATGTTAAATGCATCTGACAGGAGTCATGCCAAAAATTTGCTGTATGAATACATGTACCATTAAATCCCTATTACAAAAATTTCATCATGAGCATAGTACACATGTACTTGTGTGCTTCTAATAGTGCAATTTTATTCATAAATATAAATGGATGAGACAGAAAAACACTAAAACTACTACATATGGCAACAACAGACTTGTGTGAGGGTTAATGCTGCCTTCACATGCAATTGGAAACTTCCTACTTCCCACTTCTGGAGTGGTAATTATGAGTTTATCATGTTCAAGTGTTTTGTCGGAAAGAACAGAAATCATGGTGGACAGGCTATTCATTCTCACCTGTTTCTTGAGGAAATTTCATTAAAGCTAAAAAGGTATACATTAGAAGATTTAGTCAATATCCAACAGATTTTGGGGAGAAAAAAAAAAAGCGTCCCATGGTAGCCATATAAACATTCACAGTGATATCTAGATAGTAGATATTCAGCTGGCTGATTCCTAAATTTCAGCCAAATAAACGCTATTTTCGCTGTTAAATACATACAATATGCATTAAATGGTTATTTATATACATGACTAATGGCAGGAGAAAGCAATGTAGGTGTTGTGAGAAAAACAAAACTTTACAGTACTGCTGCTGTTTCTCTCTCATACGTCATTTTTAAAGTTTATTGCTCGCCCAACTCAGAAACTTGGGTATCAAAATGACCTACAAGTTTCCCAGCTGAAAATATGACTAGTTCATGTCCAATTTCTAACTAGGGAACTCATATTCACGATAATTCCGATAGCATGTGAAGGCAGCAAAAGACACACAGACACACATTTTTAATCAGTTTCTGGACAGCACAAACATGCAGACAAGAACATGTCATCCTTGTGCACTGTGTTGATCAGGCATGCCATCAAATGGATGGACTGTTTGCATCAAAAACAAAGTGTAATTTGGGCTGTACTTGTAGTTAGTTTTTAATTTAAGAAAAGGCTGTTCCCCAAGTTCTCAGGTTTTGTAAACAACTTGAGGTTTAGACAAGAATGAAGGAACTTGTAGTGTCCCCACCCATCTTAATGAGATTAGATTAAGACGTGTGAATGGTTAAACAATGATTACAAACCTCCATTAGCCAATCCAGCAGAATCGCTCTCATTTTGGGTTGGAGATTTGGATGTCTCTCCATAACACGTGTATCTCGCAGGTAGAGTTTGTCTTTTCTAACCAGGTTGTTCCATACGTCATCTTTGCTTGCCCAGCTATGTGAAATTACAATATTGAAAGTTACTGCGTGTAATGTTCCAAAACACAACTGATTTACCTATTGATACGATACACCAAAAGCAACATATTGTCTGAATAAATAAAACTCCAAGTGGGCTGGGCTGAAGATTAATCCTGATATGACGACAAATCTCTAGAAGGTTAACTTTTGCATTTAACACCATGCATATCACAGGTCAGTCATTACGACCGTATTAAAGATTCTTGTCAAACAAGATATTCTACTGGCAAATTTTTAGACATGTCAATCTAACATAGCTTAAAGTCTGAAAAGTCATAAATATCTCACCAGAGGGCCGGCAGAGGGGTAGAGCGCGTAGGGGTGACGAAAATGTTTTCTGAGGAGTACTGTGTGAATCCCACACTGCCAACAGCAACCGGTTCCTCGACTTCATCAGGTGTGGGGATTCGCCTGCACGGGCTTGTGTAACCTGTGTCGGGATTCCAGCAGGCCTGTGCAGGAGGACAAAAGGAGAGACGAATGAACCAAAAACAAACAAAAAAACAACAACAAACAAACAGGTAAGCGCTCTAACGGATATAAACAAATACAACAGCCCGCCCTCTGCAAGTAGGACGGCCTTCAAAGGCATTTTGAAAAGGACCTTCCATGACACAAAAACAACTTGCTATGTAAATTCAAGCCATGACATTAACCCTAACCACTCAACGATAAAAAAGTGGCTGTTGATGATAAATATGTCTATGCTGGTCACAGCCCTGCATAACATTTGATTAACTTGACGGTGTTCTGTTAGTTGACAAAGTGTTTTAAAATTTACATTTGTAGACTGGTCTACCACAGCTGTCTGTCAAAAATATACATCAAAACGGGCAGATATTGTTTACAGGCACCAAACATGAATTCCAGTGTGACACTTCAGTTTTTAACAGTGAAAAACTGTGAGGTAAGATACAAGTAGCTAAACATGTATTACTTGACAAGAGTTTTGTTCTTTTATTCATTTATACCCTTAAAACCATTTCAAGCTTTAATTTAATTCCTTTAAGTAAAAAAAGACCAACTCTGCCTCACTCCATCCAAAAAAGACATTGTCTGAAACATTGTTATAAAAATCTGTGTATACATTTACCACAGATAATATTGAATAATTTCAGTATATTTTAGACAAATGTCTCATTATACATCACTTTGCAATCTACAGAGTTAAAAATAAAAGAGAAATTATTTTAAGGTCACTGATATGCCATGCCTGGTGAGGCCTATGGACACACACACACACACCAGTCATGACTCATTTATACCTGGGAAGCACATGGTTTCTTTCTTGTCATCTCTGTGATCTCTTCATCTGGATCTTGTAAATGCTGTAAATTCAAAAATAAAACAGTCAGAGACTTAATCTTTAAAAGTTTTTAGTATACAAGTATGTTTAAGAACGGTGTCCTTACAATAGCCACGTCTGCTTTTCTCTTCCTGAGACGCACTGAAATAGTTGTAGGAGCTTCATCTGTAGTGTTAACCTGCTCTGTTCGTAGCCTGCATCGAAAAACGACATTGTTACATTTCCACATTGGCCTGAAACTCCGTGGAAGTCACAAACTGGGCTAACTCGCTGCTGCAACTTTTCCATGCACACTGTCAAAACCGCCTTAAAAAGACACGAAACCGAAACTTACACTTTCTTGCTTGGCATCATATCCCCGCGTGTGACCTTCTTGAGTGTCGAGAGCCTAAAATATAAAAATGTTACTTTATAAAAATGTCCGATTTGTGGCGTTTAATCCCAACCCCCCTCATGTAAATCTTCACAAAGCGCTTTGGGCGCGGGGAAATAGAGCTGGGCACAATGTTCAAGAGGTCAAAACTACACGAAAAACACAACCAATCACTTCAAAATCCCAGATATATGCACTTCACAGTCTATATTTTCAAAGCAACCCCGGTGCATGGTCATATTTCTATGGTTTGTATTAAAACTACACGTTTGCTTAGCTCTACCCATGGGAGGCAGAAAATGGCCGAGCCAATCATTATTCCTCATTTCATCGAACCCGCTCTCTCAGCAGCTTAAAGTAAGAAACTAAAATCTCTGCAATCCGATATTCCCAAATTTGCTTCCCCAACCCCTTTTAATGCATCTTACATGTTTAGCGTTACTTTAACCGATCTTTAACAATAACCCCACGATTGTGCAATGCACGTACCTTATTGTGATGCTCTCTGAAAATGCCTTCTCTCCACGGATGTCCTCGAATGCAAAAGTTAGGATGGCGTTACACAAGGCATTATTTAGTAAAACCGCTCCAATAATCTGTAAGCAGGCAGCATATGGCTAAGCTGTGATGTGTTCCGCAGTCCGCTCGCTCTGAGCTGGCGCCAGTAATTTTGCGCCTTGTCTTATAACCCGCCAGCAGTCGTTAAAAGGGGCCGTCAACGCGGGTCATTTAAAATCCCCGCTCTGCTATAACGCCAGCGAAGACCTAAGATCGGTACCGCTGGGGGACTGACACCAGCACGGAGCCAGCACGCGAAATCCCGACGTTATACTTCAAATATTTAATGTCAATAAAACAAAGTTTAGAAACGTGAACATTTTGCCGGCAAAATGAGGCGTGTGTTTGATGACGTCACATGAGGGGGCGGTTTTGAGGTAGCGGAAGTGCGTTGAGCACATGGCTAGCAAGCTCAAGAAGTAAACAATCCGAGTGTTTGGTCTAAATAGTTGGATTTTATCACGCTGTTGTGTTAGTAACATATAAAATGCAATGTTTTGGCTGTGCTGGGCTGGCATTTTGTGATGTCAAGTGTTGTCACGGTGATATAGCGCATTTTTCTGGTCCAGTCGCTGCTATTGGGTTCCGCAGGCAAACCAGTTTCACTATATTGACTGGCGCCCCCTTAGAAATAGACTATATACTACAGCAGCGTTTTAAATATATTATCAAATGTGTATTTTTTACGTGCTCACGTAGAGGTTTTAATACACGTAGCTTGGGTGTTGTCATTAGATCCGCACTTTCTATCACTAATGTAACCTTTGACCAGTCACATGACCATGAAAACACACAGATCTGGGTTTTGTTCACTGAAGAAATGAAGTTTTTCAATCTTTTCGGGCGCTTAAAATCAAATGTCATAGGCATGATTCACGTCGGAGCCTTGCCAGGTAATTAACGCATTTATGTCACCAGTACAAACTTATCAGAGAAGAAACAGTGAACTCTTAATTTATTTCTTTTTGCAGGAACCCCCTTGAACCGCGCAACTATCTCTGAGGTCACAGAGGAGGCATGTCGAGAGGCGGAAATTTACCACCACGCAGGACTCGTATGTGTTCAGTATAAGTGAAATGTAGCCTATGCATCATCATAGAATTATAATCATATCGCGCTTTCTCATATTCTAAAGTTTATTATTATAATGGGCTAAGTATTAGCGGTGCTTGGTTCGTGAACGAATCATTTGAATCTTTTCCATGAATAACCGGTGTCGGGCATCGGTTTAAACGATTCATGAACCGGTGAGATTCTGTCCGAGCGGTTCTCGAGTCATTGAACCGAGAATCATCTTCCACATGTCAGAGTCGTAATGAGCCAAGAACACAGGATTGGACTGATGGGGTAAAAAGTTACTTAAAATGCATAATCATGACAGTTATTAGTTATTAATTATAACGTTTTAATAATCATTCTCTTGAGAATAATGGTAAAGTCCAAACTACTATATAACGACAACGACACAGAGGAACGATATCGTTGGAATGGAATCACATTCCTAACTATTTTCTTTCAACTGATGAAGGATAAAATATTGACAGCGATCCGCGTTAAAGAACTTAAGCAATAACTCGCGCCTATAATAAATAGAACATAGCTTTCATTGGTGTAAACATCAGTATATTTATCGTTCTTGGTGTAAACATGAACTAGGCCTGAACATGAAATTACTATAAACAACTTTATTAATGTAATATCGAAAATGGCATATGGCTTTGGTGGAAAGTTTTAGTACGAATTTCTCAACCGGTTCTTTGAAACCAGCTGTTCAAAAGAACCGATTGGTGGAAACGAGTCAGAAAAGTCTTTGGCTACTCGTAGCTTCTAGCCAGTACGGGAGCCTGCATGGCCCATACCTTGCGTTCTTTAGGAGATATTTTTCCATGTTATTTCAAATGTTACTGAACGAAATGACACCAAAACAGTCTTGTATATATTAGACTTTAGATTTTACCTTCATCAGTTGTGTTTCTGGCCAGTGTGATTGCTAATTTCAGACAATTCTGTCTATGACAGGATGGGCTGATCATTGAAAATATGCATGATATTCCATACACCCTTGAGGTGGGTCCAGAAGTGTGTGCATCCATGACAGCTGTGTGTGCAGCAGTCAGGGGCCTGTATCCATCTTGGCCGCTTGGTGTTCAGATTCTCTCAGCTGCAAACCAATCAGCGTTGGCTGTTGCCCTGGCCTCAGGTGTTCACATGACTGTACAAGCCATCACGAATGCCATTTCAAACCGAAGTATTCTCTGACAAGATATTTAATGAATATTAACTTCTTCACAGGGCTGGATTTCATCCGTGCAGAGGGGTTTGTATTCTCACATGTTGCAGATGAAGGCCTGTTAAATGCTTGTGCTGGTGAGCTGCTGCGCTACCGCAGACGCATTGGAGCAGAGCATATTCGGATCTTTACAGACATCAAGAAGAAGCACAGGTATGATCAGATATGAGTACGTTGCATGCAACTGGCTGGCCACAGAGCTCTAAAAGAGGCACAGTGTGGTGGTTTCTGTGTTGTTGTCACATGATCACATGAGTTATATTTGAAAACGGTCATTACAGTGCTCATGCCCTAACTTCAGATGTCAGCATAGCTGAGACGGCCCAAGCAGCTGAGTTCTTCCTCTCTGATGGAGTCATCGTCACAGGAACTGCCACTGGAGCGCATGCTGATCCAGAGGAACTGAGGGGTGAGTCTGGCAGCCTGATGGCTTGATACTAGGGGTGTGACGAGACACTTATCCCACGAGACGAGACGAGACACGAGACTGGTTCACGAGAACGAGATGAGACAAGATTTTTAGACTTTTTTTAAATCCTCAATGATGAAATATATAGGGAAACATGAAAAACACAAAATGCAAAAAATGTAGGTGCATTTTGAAATCAACCTATACTTTATGAAATTAAACTTTTTTAATGAATTATTAAGTCTAAAAATCTCGTCTCGTCTCCTTCTCGTGAACCCAGTCACGTGTCTCGTCTCGTGGGATAAGTGGCGGAAGATGATAAGCGTTGCGTTAAGAATGCACTTGCGTTTGATCGCTACTGTAGACAATAAGTGTTTATACCCAAACTATAAACTTTTATCCCAGTAGACTACTTCTGTTATTTAAATATCTGTAACACAGAAATAATGATGTGAGGTTGAAAAGGCCGTTTGTGTTGCTCTTTCTGGATCAGCAGCAGCATGAATGCAGATTTGAATGTCTTCAACACCTGTGTCACATCGCGAGTGTCAGTGGAGCTGGAGCAGCGCGTGTTTTGTCGCCGCCCATATCAGAGAATAACAGCGTTCACATCAGAAGCGTGATGCCGACCCTCTGATTCATTAACATGGGCAGGTACACTTGCTTCTGACGCTCCACTGACACTCGCGATGTGAAAGCTGAATCGTTGTCATTCAGGAATAAGATCGCGTGGGTGTTTGAATCAAGATCGCAAGCGCAATTTTTAACGATTAATGGTGCAGCTCTAATGTAAACGTAAAATTATTTTGTGAGGATATCGTCACGTTCTCGCGAGACACATCGGATCTCGCGAGATCTCGTGCCACGAGATCTCGTCACATCCCTACATGATACACTTTAATGTGACTGTAAAAGTGGTTTGTGTATTTTTATTACATACTACATCTTCATTATATCATTAAGTAAATTGTGATGCTATCCAGTATGTCCTCTTATTCTATGCACAGCATTTAAAAGTTGGCAAGTTTTTTAAATCTTTTCGAAAGACGCCTATTATGCTCACCTAGGTTGCATTTATTTGATCAAAAATGCAGTAAAACAGTAATATTATGCAATATTATTACAATTTAAAATATCTTTGTTCTATTTTAATATATATTCAAAAACATTTTTTTTCTTTGATGGCAAAGGTTAATTTTCAGCAGTCATTACTCCAGTCTTCAGTGTCACATGAGCTTTCAGAAATGCTTCTATTATACTGATTTGGTGCTCAAGCAACATTTCTTCTTATTATCAATGTTGAAAACAGTTGTACCATTATCCATTTTTTTTTTCAGGATCATTTGATGAATAGGAAGTTCAAAAGAACAGCACTTAACGGTACAGCACTTTGAACGGTAGTATAACTTTTGTATTTGATGTATTAGGCCATACTGTGGGCATCCTAGTATGTTGTGCATGTTTCAATTAGGCAACTTTGATCTGCCACAGTACAAACCAGCTTATCTCATATGTCATCTTGATTTGTCTGCAGCTTCCTAACATCTCACAAAATAAAATCAAACTAGCACTATTGCTAATTAGAAATTTACTGATGCAGACATCATTTGTCTAGGTATCTTATCGTGATCAGTTTGTCATACAGAAAAACAAATTGAATGAACTGTAGCCTGCAAAGACAGGATGCTGTTTGACCTATTTGATATATGGTCAACAACATGTGTACAGTGCCACACAAACAATTTTCCAGGGCTTTCATGTGACCAGCATGATGCCTGAGTTAACAGGACTTTAGCCTTTTGCTTTTCCATGTCCCTTTACACTCCAACACTGCCTTTAACATTTTTTTTAAAATAGAAGATTCATACTTTTGCAAAAAAATGTTAGTAAGGACATTTACACTGATAAAAGTCATTAATACAATTTATTAAACAAAAAATAAATATTAAGCAGCACAACTGTTTTCAACATTGATGATAAGATTTTTTTTTTTTTTTTTTTATCTTGAGCACCAAAATAGCATAATTTCTAGAGGATCATGTGACACAGATGACTGGCGTAATAGCTGCTGAAAATTCAGCTTTTCCAACTAAATATATTAAAATAGAAAACACTTTGGGAATAATTTCACAGTATTACTGTTTTTACTGTATTATTTATCAAACAAATGCAGCCCTGGTGAGTAAAGCTGTACAGCTTTAACACTAATGCACTTTTGTGTAAAGCACTTTTGTGATACACTCTCAGTGTTCAGTCCCGTTCAGAGGTTAATATGCTAATTTAGAGGTTAATCCGCTTCTAATATCTAATGGAGCCCATCAGCCAGGTGTGTAGGTCCTAAAAAACAGTGGTGTCCTTGGGCAGAAAGGATGCTGCACAGCCCCGGCCTGCTTCCTGCCCTCCCTCAAAATCAGTGGCCTTGTATGGGCTAACATAGACACCAGTGCTGCCAGCTATTTTAAATCCCACTTCCAGATGGCTGGTGATCATGGAAGGCTGTAAACATAGGCATGAAAACCAGGCCCAGCCTAGTCTGCCACTGCCCTGCTGCCTACTTTGGCCTTGTGCCTATTGCCTCCCTTAGTTCTGATCCATTGGACTGGGGAAGCTGTCAGATGGAGGATGAGCCACAGTCTGCCAGAATCCTTATTACAATGAAGGAACAACATGTTTTTGTATTTTTATGCACGCATGTAGCAGAAAAATGTTCTCACACTCATGTTTTGCTGACCCGTTTTCTGAGCCCTATTTGTGTAACAGAGGTTACCCAGTCTATCCGGATCCCTGTTCTCATCGGCTCTGGTGTAACCCTTGATAATGTGGAGCACTACCTTCAAGCAAGTGCCATGATCATTGGCTCCCATTTCAAGAAAGGAGGTTACTGGGCAA
>JAFVLL020038664.1:26501-67170 GCA_021397915.2 Tor tambroides
CCAAGTTTCATTTCTATAGAATTGTCCCTTGAAAAGATATACTAAATTGATTGCCGAAATGTGAGGGGTGTACTCACTTTTGTGAGATACTGTATGTGCATTTTGTAAAAGCACCACAATTAAATTGTGCGATACATAAGAACTACTGAATAGAATTTTAGAAGTATATTTTATAGTGCGAAGTATTAACCTAAATGTACAAAGCTCTATTGAAACTTTACTTACATTTTACAATGCTATGTTGTAAGTGTGTCCCATTGGTTAATCAAAAGTCTAAAACATACATGTGGTCAAAATATATCATGCAAGTAGACGTGGTCAAGTGCAAAGGCTGGAACTGTGGAAAAAGCTCACAACTTTTTGCTTTATGGAGTTTTTGTCTACTGATTTTTTTTTTCATTAAAACATTTCATAAGCTGAACAATCATTATGTTGTTAAACAACAGTATAATACGCCGCACTGTACTTCTGTTGATTGAGCTGATCGTTCACTGTACTTCTATCCCTCTCAGCCTCCTTTTCATTTCTGGCAAAAATTAAATATGGAGCAACCCTGACTAAGGTCTATATGCTAATATATGTCAAACACTAGTCTGAACAGTCTGTACAGGAGCTTTGCATATGACAAGACAGAAGTGAGTCTTACTTCAAAGCCTGGTTACTGCCTATAATAGCATCCTTTCACAGTACAAGAGAATATTTCACAGGAATATTACACATTCAGACATTTCCTCATGAGTATTTGAATTGAAGTAGCACACAGGATGCAGCATTTCAATTTGAATTTGAATTAAGTAGAATTCTAGTGACATTAAGTTAAAAGAAATTCTCATATTCGCTATTACCATTAACTAAACAAACAATATGTGGGTTAATTATTTCTACATGCATATATACAGTAGTATATGTTATTTCAAGCATTCGCAATGTAATAAAACGTGGGCTAATTTTATTTTACATACCAGGGTGAAATAATTCCTCTTGTCATTCCAATCCAAATTCAAATTCATCTTGAGGCCTTGCAAACAGTATTGAGATTTACTCATGAATTGAAAGGGAGCCACTTTTTAAATTATGAAATGTGCTTAATCCTGCTTATAATCAAAAATATGACATAACAGGTCTATGTAGGATGGCATTTTTTCCTGTTGGATAGCAGTTTTTCTTCTGCATGATGTTTGCCTAAATGTTTGTAATATGTTCGACTATGGTTACATAAAATCTGAAGGGAAAAATATCAAAAATATTGAATACGTTTGAAGCGGACTGACCCATGGGTGTGTCACTGTACTAAAACACAATAAATATCATTTGATAACAATGGGAAACTGACCTGATAAATTTAAATAAACCGCTAAAATCGTCCAACTGCACATTTTCTTGCGTTTCTGCGCACTACACGCTGATTTGCGTTCAAACCGCGCCCATTTTGACTTTTGTTGATGACGTCGAGGTGGGCGCCACTCAGTGAGTCACGTGTGTAAACAGTTGCTGCCACGTGGTTAAGCGGGAAAGCTTCCGTGACAGTTGAGTTTGACACTGACAGCTCCTAGGACCACTGATCTATAATAGAGAGTCATTATATATAGATCAGTGCCTAGGACACAGTTCTTGTCATAAGAGTGGTGAAACTTAAATTGACATTTTTCTTTTAAACAATATAGTGTTTTTAATTGAGAATGTAGTGATGAGAAAGTTCTTTTGTAGGCCACTATCCTTAGCATTAGCCACTGCCTGTTCCTTGTTTACTACGTGTAGGCCTTTTTGTTGTTTTAACTTGTTACACATTAAAGGTCTTGGTTCTAAACAAGAATAAATAATAATTAGCTAAATATATTAATGTACAAATTACAATGGTAACTAATATATTAAATATTGCAGTTAAAAGCATTGTTTTTTGTTTGTTTGTTTTTTCAAAATAATTATTATATGAAAGGCTGTAAATATTAGTGTTTGATGTCTTTGTGGCAACATGGGGCCCAAACCAAAACCCATATGGGGACAATAAAGTATACTTTTTTATTTTACAATTTATTTTAAAACAAGTTGTGACTGGCAGCTGATTACACTGCTGGTAAATTTGAATAAGCATGTATTATGTTTGTTTTATTTATTGTACTAAATATATATATATATATATATATATATATATATATAATTTAAGTAGCAGAATTTGAAGTAGAATCTCTGATTTTGCCATTAAAAAATAATTATTATATTTGAATAAATACTATTTCTGGGTGATAAGGATTATTAGACTATACTACAAACTATAAAATATAGAGACCCACTTAATCATGTTTTTTTTCCCCTTTTATTATAACAATATTATATTAAAAAAAAAACACAATCACTTCTACCCCATTAGTTGAACTGTTCTCAGTGAAAATGAGACAATGAAGATTGAATTTTCTCATTTGAACTGAAGAAAAGTTTGTGTGAATATAGCTTTTTAGCCCCCGCTACCTCTGTGAACCATAGGGGGCTTTTGATGAAGATGGCTCGCTAACAACCCAAGAAAAGCATGTTTATTTTGCCTAAAACTGAGTCATCTAAATGAATTATCAAAAACAATTTACTCCCCACCCCGTGTCGTACAGGAGACAGAACAGCACAACACAAACTCATTAATGCATGTAGGCTGATTATACATTTCAACCCTGACAGCACCTGAACTACTCAATTAACAATTACAAACAAGCAATTCACTCAAGGACTGGAAAGCTGACCCTATTGTTAGTCTGAAAAGAAACTCGTTCTTGTGTCTGCTTCACTACTGCATGGAGTGACTTGCAGACATTTTAGACATTGTAAACGGACTAAGTGACCTACCAACCAAAGATGTAACTAACATCATTCTACCTCATTCGAAAATAGAATCTAGTATATACTTTGAGCAATACTGTATATATTATATTCACTTAATAATACTAGTAACTTTATATGTTTATATTACTCACTTAGTAAATCAATCATACCCCACTGCTGCTACATTTCACTTATTTAACTGTTTTATTATTTATTTATTTAAATCCATTGCATCCATTGCCATGTGATGTGCTAAAAATGGCAATAAAGTTGACTTTGACTTTAATATTTGTTTGTTTGTTTTTTCTTCCCAATTTACTTAAATGATTGTAATTATAACTGTTCAGTGTCTTTGTGGTAATATGGAGTCCAATATTGGGGACAATAAAACATTCTGTATTCTGTAATCTTTTTTTTGAAAGTCATGACTGGCAGCTGGGACTACAACGCTCACTGCAAAGCTTTGTTTAGTATTTCAGTTTATTTGTGACATGAATGACTGTAAATATTAGTGTTTATTGTCTTTGTAGTAACGGAGTCAAAATTTCCAAATGGAGACAATAAAATACATTTTTTAAAAATTCTGTAATCTATTTTAAAAATCAGTAATTACTGACAACTGGAATTACAACTGGAAGGTTGTGTTTTTTTTTTGTTTTTTTTTTAGAATTTATCTCTGATATGAATGACTGTAAATATTAGTGCTCATTGTCTTTGTGGTAAAATAGGGTTCAAATTTCCATATAGCGATAATAAAGTATAATTCTGATTCTGTGATCTATTTTAAAACCTTAGTCATGACCACCAACTGGGATTATAAAACTGCTCTGAAAAAGACAGATTTTAACACATTTTTTTCTCCTAAATCCAAAATAAAACACACCAGACAAAATTGCTTCAAACTTTCTTCTTCCTAAACAAATCAGAACATAAAGCAATACAATCACCACTGAAAACAGTTCTCATGTTTTTTAACCAGAACTTCGAGAACTCTTTATTGGATCACGTCGCAGTAGTTCATGGCATTATGAATATTAGTGGCAGACAGGGGACACAGAGCTCCGACTAGGTGTGACTTTTGGCGGTGGTGACTGGGAGATCATCCAATGGGCACCTGCTGCTGCTGCCACCAGCGTCTGTGCAGAGAGAACAAAAGGGGCCATTGAGCACATAACAGCTGTTGCGCTGTTGCCTGCCTGAGGGCCCCCGGCCCCCAGGGTCTGTCTGCTGGGGGAAGACCCCTCCTCCTCTTCAACGCTGACCTCCATACAGCTCTTTTAAGAGACTGCATGGTAGCCATCCTGCTGCCACATTGTTAAATACAGAACAGTGATGTGGGACTCCATTCACTGTCAACCGCAGTAAGGTTAAGAGCTTAGCACGAGGGACACAAAGCTGCTAGTAGTTGATCGTTCAGGTTGAGAAGCTTTCATGTACCTCATCTCCAAACCCCTTTTGTTATCACCTGCTTAATAGTATGAACAGTATGTATTGAAACAATGTACGCATGTAATGTGTCATTGAAATAATGCAAAGCATATTCAGCAGTTTGCCATTTTCAATAACTGAAATAATATAAAGCCAAAACCAAAATTGCCTTAAGCAGATTCCAGTCACCAGCACAGGACCCAAACACTGCCAGACCAAGGCAGCAGAACGACTGTCAGTGTGCAATGTAATGAATTAGCCTTGTCTCAGCAGCAGCTGTTGAGGAGCTCACAGACCTCAAGTCCAGCCTTTTGATCGTGACAGACAAAGCATCACACTGACATCTAGTGGATCATGTCCTAGGTCTCTCCGTAACACTCGTTCTCAGACTGCAAGCAGAGGGCACTGTGTATGTAGATGCAGGAGCGAGACAGCCATTACAGGCCCTGTTCACCATTTTGTGACGTTTCATAGATCTCATACATGATGCTGCACTTCAGTGCATCTGCTATTTTTGTCTTGTGTTGTAAAACAGCCAGCAAGTGCACATACTTTCTCTCCAGTCTGAATGGATTGGTCTTTAATAATCAGATCAATTTAGATTTAAGGCTGCTCATAATTCAATTATTCCAGTTCCATTAACAGCCAAATTAGGCTGCTTTTTTTACGTATACGTCACATTACACTTGCTTGAGTTTTTCGCAGCGCACTACAGGGTGTGTAGCCTTCTTGGGAAATTAAATAGTTGCCATCTCAATGATTAAACGATAATTTCTACAGTTGCTCATCTGTCTTGTTTCACTGCCAAAATTAGAATTGTTAATCAGAAACATTGCTTTTTTTTTTTTTTTTTTTTTTTTTATAAAAGTAAAAGGTTATTGTAAATATGCCAAAAACTTAAATGAAATTAAATATAGATAGTCCTCATAAGAAAAGACATGTTAAATTACAAAACGTAAAGAGTCACAAAACAAATTAAGAAACAAACCAGCATGGTAAACGTAAAAACTGTCTGAGACAGTGACTTTATTTAAGACATATGATACAGAAAAATGTAGCAGCATCTTGTTTAAAAACAAATCTAGAAAAAGTGAATGGACAGATTTGGTTACAAACACTCGGGAGGCGACCAGAGGAAAATCTTAAATATAAAATCCGAGTCCTAGCTTCTGAAGCTGGTGATTTCTCTGGTCCTTTCTGGCAGTGGAGACTCGAATCCCCATGACAACCTGTCAGGATTTTGCTGGTCCAAATGGCAACCTGAGCCACAGAAACCCATGTCCATATTTGTGTGGGGATCTCTGTGGTCATCTTTCCATCTGCTCCAGTCCCACCCTCTTTTAGCAGCAATCAGAGCCAGTAGCAGCTCTGAGGTTTTGGCAGGTAGTCTACGTTTGTAAACTAAAAAAAATAAAAACACCAAACCTTTGGACCATTAAAACAAAGTATTTCATGTCTTTCAAGTCTCACATGAAGAAAAAAAAATAAGAAGCATAAGACATATTTGGTCTTGAGTCTTATGCAGACGAATGTGAATTGATGCTTGGGTTCATCCTGTAATGCCATTGATTTGTTGATTTTCATTTAAATTCATCAGTCAGGGTCGTAACCTATTCCATACATTAACGAAGTCAGGAGACTGTGCTTTCAGGCTTCTCACTGCTGGGTGGTGGTGTGAGCACTCCAGAGGGAACTGAAGACCTCTGACTGCTCTCAATGTCCACTAGCTGATATGAGTGCACCCTTCCCTGAAAAATAAGACAAGAAACAAGAAAACTTTAGGCCAGAGGAAGTGAAAGAAACAAATGTTGTGGCTGGGGAAAATTTATGCAAAATTCTGTAGTGAGAACAAGATAGATGCTACTGTTTAAGCCCAATTTGTGTGTACACGGATACACACAAATATTATAAATACAAATAAACTGGCCTGAGATTAAAACCCAATTTAAGACAAACTAAACAAAAAGAAGTTCATTTAAAAAAAAAAAAAAAAAAAAAAAAAAAAAAAAAAAAAAAATTACCAGCCATTCCAAGTAAGCCACATGGGTCTGGATATTGTGCATATCATCTGCTGCTATTCCTTTGAATGTCTTGAGGGCTGAGCTGCCTGCTTCACGGATTGACATGGCGAAAGGGACCATCCATCTCACACACTCCTCCAAGTCACACCACTTCAGCCCTGAAACCAAATAAATCAAAGGTCACTTCCAATTCCTTAAGTCAATTGTGATGTACATGCTCAAATAAGTAGAGCTGTTGAGAAGAAATTCACACAAAAATCATACCTGAAACTTTCATCACTAGCTCTAGAGAAGAGAAGTGGAAGAGTGCAGAAGCTGCGAGAAGGCTGTAAGAGAACTCCAGACTTCTTACATCCAGTATACACAGATCCAAGAGCTTTAGAGAGAGGGGGGAAAAAAAAAAAAAAGAGAGAAACCCACAATTAGTAAATCATAAAAGGAAGAGACATTCACAACACAAGGTTATAGACAAGTCTGAGTGATTTTCTTTTGCTGGATAGTTAAATAGGTTTACATAAAATAAGTCTATTGCAAACATGGTAACATTTTTGCTATAGGTTCACAACTTTCAAGCCATGAAGAAAAACTAACAAAAGACCTTGGAATTTCAGTGTGTGGTTCACAATTTTTAAATATGTTCCTCATTCCATTCCAAGTAACAGTACTGAACTATGTCTGGAGTTACATTCTTTTAAAAAGCAATTTGAAAGATATCTGTTGTTAGAGGGACAGTTCACCCAAAAATAAAAATTGTCATTATTTCCTCACCCTCATGTCATTCCAAACCTGTATGACTTACTTTATTCAAAATACCATCTTCTGCAGAAGAACTCAGGTAACCCAAGTTTGTGACATCCATTGTATGGACACACTAAGTAATTTCTCAAAACATCTTTCATGTTCCACAAAAGTCAGTCATACAGGTTTTGAATTACATGAGTAAGTAAATGACAATTTCATTTTTATGTGTACTAGGCCTTTAAAGCACATTTTCAGTGCAGCTCCACAGATGGACTTTGTAGGGTGCATTCATATACTGGGAGCAGCTTTAAGAAAGCTAAAATCAGTAGCCTGTGTAACTGTTTCAAGCCTTCACACTGCAGACACAACATGTGCAGAATATAAATTTAACTGAATCAGAGCCTTTTGCGGTAAATATAGTCACACACCATATTGTGATTTTAATGTGATTAATTGTGCCATCTTACTTCTGCAATCTGCACAAATGTAGCTTGTGGGTACTGGGCCATGAGAACTTCAGCAGTCTCCTTTAGATAGGCCATCTGCATGTAGATGTTGAGCCAAGCCACTGGGGTTAAAGGACTCAAGCTCCAATTCAGCTCCTGAAGAACAACAAATGGTGTAAAGAGTAGTCCAATACATCATACAAGCAGCAGGGCAGCGGGTTTAGGTACAGTACTGAGACTAAATGATGATATGAAGACAATATACCTTCATGATGATAATCTCCATGCTAAGAATGTCATCCTCTCTGCAGGCCCCATCAGTAACGTAAGCAAACTGATGCACCTTAGGAGGGTAAATTTCCTTTGGGGGGGAAAATAAAAATAAAAAATAAGTCTAATTACATTTCAAGCTTACGACATTCTGACAAATGTGGCACTTCCACTTTGAAACAAGTTCTTAAAATGCAAATTACACTGAAAGGATATTACATTCCTTCTCAAAAGTTAAGGCTGAAATATAAGGGCATCTACAAGTAAAACTCACCTCCATTTTGGCAGCGATGAAGAGACAGGAGATGCCTATAAGCTGTAGTGTTATTTTCAGAACATTGTCTTGTGTGGCCATAAATCGATCGAAGTAATCCTGACCCAAGTAAAACGTCTCTCGGTGTAACTTGTACACCTCACAAACCTGAAGAGAAAAGAAAAAAAAAAAAAAAAAAAAAAAAAAAGAGATGTCAATGAGTATCAAGTCACCATACAACAGTTCTCTACTCTTATAAAAAGATATGCCTATGCTAGGGTATTTGTACAGTGCATGTGATGCAGGGGTGTAACAGTACAAAAAAAAGCAACATTCATTGTACTGCAGTTTATGATGTTGTAAATGAGAGAAGAGATTTGAAGTGCTTCCACTTTTGAACGCAAAATACTTAGCAAAACATATTTCAGTCAGAATTGTGCTGTTTGTTGCTTTCTTTCAATGAAGTCTGTGAAATTGAATTGAGCTTTGCTTGTTGTCATGTAGGGCCTTTATGCACAATGAAAACACTTATGTGAACATTTACAGATAAAGATACAGATAAAGCTGCAAGTTATGCATTGAGGAAAATGGGCCTCAAATGCAGTAAAGCACCTGATAGGAGGACAAGGCATGTTAAATGCATCTGACAGGACTCGTGCCAAATTTTTTTAGTATAAATACATGTATCATTAAACTCCTATTGCGACGTAAAATTTCATCATCAGTATAGCACACGTACTTGTACTTGCGTGCTCCTAATAGCACAATATTTTATCTTGAATATAAATGGACGAGACAGAAAAACAACAAACCATTAGACATGGTAACAACAGACTTGTGTGAGGGTTAATGCTGCCTTCACGTGTTATCGGAAACTCCCTACTTCCCACTTCTGAAGTTGTAATTATGAGTTTGTCATGTTCAAGTGCTTTGTTGTCGGAAAGAACAGAAATCATTATGGTGGATAGCCTACTCATTATTGAATGTTTCTTGAGGAAATTTTATTAAAGCCGAAAGGTACAGATTAGAAGATATTTAGCCAATATCCAACAGATTTTGAATAAAACGTAGCATTCCATTCATTGGTAGCCCTATAAACAGTCACAGCACTACCTAGATAGCAGATATTCAGCTGGCTGACGAATCCAAAATTTGTCAAATAAATGCTATTTTTGTTGTATTCAATACATAGTTGTTTATATACATAAATACACATTACTAATGGCAGGAGAAAGCAATGTTATGTGTTGTGAGAAAAATGAATAAAATTTTACAGTACTACTGCTATGTTTCTCTCATTCACCATATTCAAAAACTCAGAAAGTCAGGTATCAAAATTATCCTTGAGTTTCCCCAGTTATAAATATGACTAGTAAGGCCTTTCATGTCCAATTTCTGACTAGGAAATATTTACGATAATTCCGATAGCATGTGAAGGCAGCATAAAATTTTATTCATTCATGGCAGATGTCTTTTTTATGCAGCACGCCCCTTTGTCCAAGCCAAATTTCTCCCATGATAGACAAATAAAGTTAACCTAACCTAACCTAACATACACGCACAAATGTCGCTTAAACATACAAATATATTTTTAATCAGTTTCTGGACAGCACAAACACTGCACAAGGATGAAATATTCTTGTCCGCATGTGTTCATCAGGCACGACCAGTGTTGGGTGTAACGCGTTACTAAGTAACATGTTACTGTAATTAAATTACTTATCCACTGAAAAAGTAAAGTAAGGGATTACTGTTCATTTTTAGGTAATTTAATTAGTTATTTATAAGGTACTTGCGGTTACATACAGTAAATCATTTCAACAGTTCTAAAATCAATATTGAATTTGAAATCTAAATTTACCGCCTAAATTTACCGACTCAAATTAAAAGAATAAAGAGTTTAATTTCTATTAAGGTTTATATGGATTTTAAGATGTAGCCTAATTAGCGATTTGAATAATTAAGTTACTTATTGAGTAACTAAGTTACTTTTCAGACAGCGTAATTAGTAAAGTAATTTAAATACAATATTGATGATGTAATTAGTAACTGTAATTAATTACTTTTTGAAAGTAACTTACCCAACACTGGGCATGACATCAAATGGATGGAGTGTTTGCATCAAAAATGAAGTGTTCTTTGGGCTGTACTTGTTAGTTTTTAATTATAAAAAAGGCTGTTCCCTAAGTTCTGTTCCCTAAGGTTTTGTAAACAACTTGAGGTTTAAATAAGAATGAAGGAACTCCCCACCCCTCTTAATGAGATTAGATTAAGACGTTTGAATGGTTAAACAATGATTACAAACCTCCATTAGCCAATCCAGCAGAATTGCTCTCATTTTGGGTTGGAGATTTGGATGTCTCTCCATAACTTGTGTATCTCGCAGGTAGAGTTTGTCTTTTCTAAGCAGGTTGTTCCACACGTCATCTTTGCTTGCCCAGCTATGTGAAATTACAATATTGAAAGTTAATGCATGTAATGTTCCAAAACACAACTGATTCACCTATTGATATGACAGACCAAAAACAACATATTGTCTGAATGAATAAATAAAATTCCAAGTGGGTTTAGCTGAAGATCAATGCTGATATGTTGACAAATCTCTAGAATGTTAACTTTTGCATGCACCACCATGCATATCACAGGACAGTCAATAAGACTGTATTAAAAATTCTTGTCGACAATATATTCTAATGGCAAATATTTAGACATGTCAATCTAACATAGCTAAAAGTTCAAAAAGTCATATCTCACCAGAGGGTCGGCAGAGGGGTAGAGCGCGTAGGGGTGATGAAAATGTTTTCTGAGGCGTACTGTGTGAATCCCATGCTGCCAATAGCAACCGGTTCCTCGACTTCATCGGGTGTGGGGATCCGCCCGCATGGGCTTGTGCAACCTGTGTCGGGATTCCAGCAGGCCTGTGCAGGAGGACAAGATGAGAGAAGAATGAACAGAGAGAGAAAAAAAAAAAAAAAAGGTAAGTGCTCTAACAGATATAAAATACAACAGCCCACCCTCTGCAACTAGGACAGGCTTCAAAAGCATTTTGAAAAAGGACCTACCATGACACAAAAACAGCTTGCTATGTAAATTCAAGCCATGACATTAACCCTAACCACTCAGGATAAAAAAGTGGCATAGGCATCAATGATAACTATTATGCAGGGCTGTGACCAGCATAGACATTTGGTAAACTTGGCGCTGCTCTGTTTGTTGACAAAATGTTTTAAAAGTTACATTTTTAGAGTTGTCTGCCTCAGCAGTCTGTCAAAAATATATCAAAACATGTAGATATTGTTTACAAGTACCAAACATGAATTCTAGCAAGACACTTCATTTTTTAACAGTGAAAGATTGTGAGTTAAGATGCACGTAGCTAAACATTTATTACCTGACAAGAGTTTTTTTTTTTCCTTTTTATTCCCTTAAATCCATTTAATCTTTAATTTAATTCCTTTAAATAAAAAGACTGTTACAACTCTTCCTCGCTCCCCTCAAAAATACATTGTCCAAAACATTGTTATGGCCTTAATATTAGATTCAAAATCTATGTATACATTTACCACAGATAATATTGAATAATTTCAGTACATTTTAGACCATAAGTCTCATTACACACTTTGCAATCTACAGAAGAGACTAAAATTAAAAGTGAAATTAGTTTAAGGTCACTGATATGCCATGCCTGGTGAGGCCTATGGACGGACACACACACACACACACACACACACACACACACCCCAGTCATGACTCATTCATACCTGGGATGCACATGGTTTCTTTCTTGTCATCTCTGTGATCTCTTCATCTGGATCTTGTAAATGCTGTGAATTCAAATATAAAACAGTCAGAGACTTAATCTCTTAGAGTTTTTAAGTATGTATGTATGTATGTATGTATAAAAGTTTAAGAGCCGTGCCCTTACAATAGCCACGTCTGCTTTTCTCTTCCTGGGACGCACTGAAATAGTTGTAGGAGCTTCATCTGTAGTGTTAACCTGCTCTGTTTGTAGCCTGCATCGAAAAATGATGTTGTTACATTTCAACATTGGCCTGAAACTCTGTGGAAGTCACTAACTGGGCTAACTCGCTGCTGCAACTTTTCCATGCACACTGATGGTCAAAACCATCTTAAAAAGACACGAAACCGAAACTTACACTTTCTTGCTTGGCATGATATCCCCGCGTGTGACCTTCTTGAGTGTCGAGAGCCTAAAATATAAAAATGTTACTTTATAAAAATGTCCGATTTGTGGCGTTTAATCCCAACCCCCCCTCATGTAAGTCTTCACAAAGCGCTTTGGGCGCGGGGAAGTAGAGTTGGGCAAAATGTTCAAGAGGTCGAAACTACACGAAAAAGACAACGAATCATTTCAAAACCCCATATATATGCACTTCACAGTCTATATTTTCAAAGCAACCCCATTGCATGGCCATATTTCTATCGTTTTTAATAAATCTACACGTTTGCTCAGCTCTACCCATGGGAGGCAGAAAATGGCCGAGCCAATCACTATTCCTCATTTCATTGAACCCGCTCTCTTAGGAGCTTAAAGTTAGAAACTAAACTCTCTTGCGATCCGATATTTCCAAATTTGCTTCCACAAACCCTTTTAATGCATCTTACATGTTTAATGTCACTTTTACCGATCTTTAACAATAACTCGCGATTGTGCAAAGCACGTACCTTATTGTGATGCTCTCCGAAAATGCCTTCTCTTCACGGATGTCCTCGAATGCAAAAGTTAGGATGGCGTTACACAAGGCATTATTCAGTAAAACTGCTCCAATGATCTGTAAGCAGGCAGCATTTGGCAAAGCTGTGATGTGTTCCGCAGTCCACTCGCTCTGAGCTGGCGCCAGTAATTTTGCGCCTTGTCTTAAACCCGCCAGCAGTCGTTAAAAGGGGCCGTCAACGCGGGTCATTTAAAATCCCCGCTCTGCTATAACTGCAGCGAAGCCCTGCGATCGGTACCGCTGGGGGATTGACACTAGCACGGAGCCAGCACGCGAAATCCTGACGTTATACTTCAACTATTTAATGTCAATAAAACAAAGTTTAGAAACGAACATTTTGCCGGCAAAATGAGGAGCGTGTTTGGTGACGTCACTTGGGGGGGCGGTACTGAGATAGCGGAAGTACGTTGAGCACATGGCTAGCAGGCTCAAGAAGTAAACAATCCGAGTGTTTGGCTTAAATAGTTGGATTTTATCACGCTGTTATGATAGTGATATATAAAGTGCAATGTTTTGGCTGTGCTGGGCTGGCCGTTTGAGATGCCAAGTGTTGTCAAGCTGATATAGCGCATTTTTCTGGTCCAGTTGCTGCTATTGAGTTACGCAGGCAAATCACTTTCACTACATTGACTGGCGCCCCCTTAGAAACACACTATATACTACAATACACAGTCGTGTTTGAAGTATATTATCAAATGTGTGTCTTTTACGTGTTCATGTAGAGGATTTCATGCGTGTAGCTTGGTTGTTGCCATTAGATCCATACTTTCTATCACTAATATAACCTTTGACCAGTCACATGACCATCAAAACACACAAATCTGGGTTTTGTTCACTGAAGAAATTAAGTTTTTAAATCTTCTCGGATGCTTAAAATCAAATGTCATAGGCATGATCCACGTTGGAGCCTTGCCCGGTAATGCATTTATTTCACCAGTACAAAATTAACAGAGAAAAAATAATGAACTCTTAATTTATTTCTTTTGCAGGAACCCCCTTGAACCGCGCAACTATCTCTGAGATCACAGAGGAGGCATGTCGAGAGGCGGAAATTTACCACCACGCAGGACTCGTATGTGTTCAATATCAGTTAAATGTATACATCATCATAGATATCTTTGTGTAGAATTATAATCATATCGCGCTTGCTTACATTCTGAAGTTTACATTAAAAATCTCCTAAGTATTAGCGGTGCTTGGTTCGTGAACGAATCATTCGGATCTTTTCAATGAATAATGAATCTTGGCATCGGTTTAAATGATTCATGAACCGGTAAGATTCTGTCCGAGCGGTTCTCGAGTCTTCTGACTCATTGAACCGAGAATCGTCTTTGAGCCGAGAACACAGGATCATTTGAAATGAATCTAGGATTGAACTGATTGGGTAAAATGTTACTTTGCATAATCATGATAGCCTAGTTATTAGTTATTAATTGTAACGTTTCAGTAGTCATTGTAATTCTATGAGAATAGTGTGAAGTCATAAGGACAGAGAGAAACTCGTTGGAATGGAATCAGTTTCCGAAATATTTTCTTCCATCTGATGAACGATAAAAAATATTGACAGCCAAACACAATCGATCCACTTTAAAGAACTTTAGGAAATAACTAAAGCGCGCGCTTATAATAAACAGAACATTGGTGTAAAAACCAGTACATTTATCGTTCTTGGTGTGAACATGGACTGACTGAAATTAAATGACAATATACAACTTTATTAATGGCATATATGGCTTTGTTGGAAAGTTTTGGTAAGAATTTTTCAACCGGTTCTTTGTAACGAACTGTTCAAAAGAACCGATTGGTGGAAACGAGTCAGAAAAGTCTTTTGACTATTCGTCGCTTAAACCAGTACGGGTGCCAGCAAGGGTCATACCTAGCATTCAAAAGATATTTCCATGTTATTCCAAATATGACTGAACGAAATTACACCAACACAGTCTTGTATACATTAGATTTTATATTTTACTTTTGTCCATTGTGTTTCAAATCAGTGTGTTCAAAGTGTGATTACTAATTTCAGACAATTGTCAATGACAGGATGGGCTGATCATTGAAAACATGCATGATATTCCATACACCCTTGAGGTGGGTCCAGAAGTGTGTGCATCCATAACAGCTGTGTGTGCAGCAGTCGCGGGCCTGTATCCCTCTTGGCCTCTTGGTGTTCAGAATCTCTCAGCTGCAAACCAATCAGCGCTGGCTGTTGCCCTGGCCTCAGGTGTTCGCATGACTGTACAAGCCATCACGGATGCAATTTCAAACCGAAATATTCTCTGACAAGATATTTAATGAATATTAACTTCTCCACAGGGTTGGATTTTATCCGTGCAAAGGGGTTTGTTTTCTCACATGTTGCAGATGAAGGCCTGTTAAATGCTTGTGCTGGTGAGCTGCTGCGCTACCGCAGATTCATTGGAGCAGAGCATATTCAGATCTTTACAGACATCAAGAAGAAGCACAGGTATGATCAGATCCGAGTACATTATGTGCAAATGATTAGCCACAGAACTCTAAAAGAGGCACAACACAGTGTGCTGGTTTCTGTGTTATTGTGTCACATGATCACATGAGTTATATTTGAAAATGGTCATGACAGTGCTCATGCCCTAACTTCAGATGTGAGCATAGCTGAGACAGCCCAAGCAGCTGAGTTCTTCCTCTCTGATGGAGTCATCGTCACAGGAACTGCCACTGGAGCGCAGGCTGATCCAGAGGAACTGAGGGGTGAGTCTGGCAGCCTAATGTCATGATGCACTTTAATGTGACTGTAAAAGTTGTGTGTGTATTTTTATGTTACATACTACATCTTCAGTGTGTCATTAAGTAAATTGAGATGTGATGCTAATATGTCCTCTTATACTATTCTAAGTTGGTAAATTTTTTAAATGTTTTTTGAAAGAAGTCTATTATGCTCACCCAGGCTGCATTTATTTGATAAAAAATACAGTAAAATGGCAATATTATTACAAATACCTGTGTTCTATTTTAATGTATTTCAAAATGCATTCTTTCCTTTGATGGCAAAGCTGAATTTTCAGAAGCCGTTACTCTAGTCAGTGTCACATGATCCTTCAGAAATCATTCTATTATACTAATTTGGTGCTCAAGAAACATTTATTATTATCAATGTTGAAAACAGTTGTGCAGCTTAATATTTTTGTGGAAACCGTTATCCATTTTTTCAGGATTCTTTGATGAATAGAAAGTTCGAAAGAACAGCATTTATTTGGAACAGAAATCTTTTGTAACATTATAAATGGCTTAGTCACTTTAATGTATCAGTTTAATGTATCTTTGTGGAATAAAAGTATTTTTGACCTCAAACTTTTGAACGGTGGTGTACCATTTGTATTTGATGTATTAGGTCATACTGTGGCCATACATTAATTCCTAGCATGCTGTGCATGTTTGAATCAGCCAACTTTGATCTACTACAGTACAACTCAACGTATCTCATGTCATCCTGACATTTGCCTGCAGCTTCCTAACATCTCATAAAATGAAATCAAACTAGCCCTATTGCTAACTAGAAATTTACTGATGCAAACATCATTTGTCATGGTATCTTATAGTGATCGGATTATCCTACAGAAAAACAAACTGAATGAACAGTTTGCAGTAGCCCACAAAAGACAGGATGCTGTTTGGCCTATTGGATATATGGTCAACAACATGTGTACAGTGCCACACATGCACAAACAATTTTCATGTGATGGCTTTCATGTGAGGCCTGAGTTAACAGGACTTTAGCCTTTTGCTTTTCCATGTCCCTTTACACTCCGACATGGCCTATTAAATTTATTTTTAAAATAGAAAATGAATGCTTTTATTAATACTTTTATACAAAAATGTCAGTAAACGTTGATACAATTCATTAATACAGTTCTTTTGAACTTTCTATTCATTTCATTCTATTCACTTTTCTGAGAATCCTGAAAAAAAAAAAAAAAAAAAAAAAAAAAAAAATATATATATATATATATATATATATATATATATATATATATATCACGGTTTGCACAAAAATATTAAGCAGCACAACTGTTTTCAACATTGATAAGAATTTTTTTTTTTTTCATGAGCAGCAAATCAGCATATTATAATAATTTCTAGAGGATCATATGACACTGAATATTGGAGTAATAGCTGCTGAAAATTCAGTTTTGCCATCACAGGAATTAATAACCGTAAAATAGAAAACGGTTATTTTAAATTGTTCATAATTTCAACGTATTACTGTTTTTGCTGTACTATAAATGCATCCCTGGTGAGCAAAGCTGTACAGCTTTAACACTGATGCACTTAAGCACACTCTCAGCATTCAGTCCAATTCAAAGATTAATCTGCTAATTTAGAGGTTAATCCTCTTCTAATGGAGCCCATCGGCCACGTGTTTAAGTCCGTAAAAACAGTGGTGTCCTTTGGGCAGAAAGGATGCCGCACAGTCTCCTGCCCCGGCCTGCTTCCTGCCCTCCCTCAAAACCAGTGGCCTTGTATGGGCTAACATAGACACCAGCACTGCCAGCTATTTTAAATCCCACTTCCAGATGGCTGGTGATCATGGAAGGCTGTAAACATAGGCATGAAAACCAGGCCCAGCCTAGTCTGCCACTGCCCTGCTGCCTACTTTGGACTTGTGCCTATTGCCTCCCTTAGTTCTGATCCATTGGACTGGGGAAGCTGTCAGATGGAGGATGAGCCACAGTCTGCCAAAATCCTCATTACAATGAAGGAACAACATGTTTTTGTATTTTTATGCATGCATGTAGCAGAAAGATGTTCTCACACTCTGAGCCGTTTGTGTATCAGAGGTTACCCAGTCTGTCCGGATCCCTGTTCTCGTCGGCTCTGGTGTAACCCATGATAATGTGGAGCACTACCTTCAAGCAAGTGCCATGATCATTGGCTCCCATTTCAAAAAAGGAGGTTACTGGGCAAATGGTGTGGATGCTGAGAGAGTCAAAAGGTTCATGGGGAAGATGCATGAACTTCGGGACTAACTGTTGTAATTCAATTGTACAAAAAATAAACAATGTGAAGATACAATATTTATTTTTCACTTTTTAAAAGGTTTTATCAAATACATTCTTGAAGATAAAAAATAAAGCAACACCAAAAAGGCATTTAAATATACAAAGTCAAATAACAGTTGTAACAATATGAATCACTGGCAGTAAATCACAGCAAATCGCTTTGTCGTGTGAGTAGCATTAACATAGAATATCACCTTAATATCTGATGTAAAAAATGCATTGCCTTATACAGTACAGTCTTCAATTTATTTTAGGCTTCAACACTGAATGTTTTTTTTTTTTCTTTTAGTTATTTTTCATGCACCAGTCACAGCTAAACTAAAATAGAAGCACACACACATTAAACTGTTTGAAAACGTTTAAATCCTAGACTATTAATGCAAATTGCAATTTTGTAACACATGCTTTTCAGAGTTATTTCAGTGTCAGACTATCAGTGAGACTTTCTCCCTAAGATAACACACTGCATTTATCAAAATGTTTTTCTTAATCCATACTAGTCCCACAGGGGAATGGTTTCATGGCACGATTTGCAAACATACCCCTTTAAAACGACTATTCATTTATCACAAGGCTGGTTGTTCAGTGGTTTCAGACGCAATTGATTTTTCTCAATAGTTGTAGAGGCGCTGAGTGGGCTGTTTGAAGTAGCCATAGCGGCGCTCTGAAGGTGAATAGCGTGTTCTTGCGAGGTTCTGCCTGTTGAGGGCACCACGGGTCAGCTTTCTGTGCTCATTATAGACTCTGGCACGCTGCACTGAGAGCAGAATGGTGCTGCAGGGCAAGGGGCTGCCCCATGCAGCTAACCGCCAAGAAACGTGACGTCTGATTGGCACAGGCCTAAAGGGGGTAGATTGACAAATCACAAGCCAACTTAACCACAGTTACAACATGGATATATAGGTTACATATCAGTGTGACATCAATGGATTTGTTTTCTTCATATTATTTGGGAATGACTGTCGTGCATATGCCTGGAGCCATAAATGTGCCCCATATGGAATGTGACTCCTAATGCACAAACTTAGCTTTCTGAGTTTTTAAAAAAAATATTGTTTAATATTGTACACATCTTATTTACACTACCAGTCAAACGTTGGGGGCCAGAAAGATTTAAAGTTTAAATTTTTAAAAGAAAATCATTTTATTCAGTAAGGATGCATTAAATCAAAATTGACAGTAAAGATGAATATTTCAAATAAGTGCTGTTCTTTTCAACTTTCTATTAATAATAATAATAATAATAATAATAATAATAAAGAACAACACTTTCCACAAAAAATATTAAGCACAATTGCCTATATTAAGCAAACCTGTTTTCAACATTAATAATAAGAAATGCTTCCAAATCAGCATGAATGATTTCTGAAGGAACATAAGACACTGAAGACTTAAGTAATGCTGCTGAAAAATTACATAAATTCCTTTTGCCAGGAGTAAATTATATTTTATGTTCATACAGAAGTTATTTTAAACAGCAATGTTTCACAAAATTGTTGTTTTTACTGTATTTTTAATCAGTTGCAGCCTTGTTGAGCATGAGGCTTCTTTCAAACACATTGCAAGAAATGTTACTGACTCCCAAACATTTGAACAATATGGTGTATAGTAAACATCTAACATGTCATTTTAAGTTATTTAAATAATGAATATTAGCTCTGGAAAAGACTACGAGAAATGATACTGGCTAAAAAGTTCTAATTGTCTTTAAATATACCTAGCCATGTCCTCTGTTTCTTCTTCTGAGCCAAGGTCTTCCTGATCACGTCTCATTTGGTATACAGACATGCTGGGGTGCTCGATCAACAGGTTCTCGAGAATGTTTGTTTCAGCGGAACCAAGTGACTGATTCTCTGCACAGGAAGCATAAATGACTTCAATTCAATAGCATTACTTGAGTAAGCTATAAAATATGAGGGATACTGGGACTAGTTGTCACACAGGTTCTTGCCACAAGACTAGTTTTAAGTTTTAGATTATATAGATAAACAAGTGTTAGATGAACAAGTGAATGCAATAAAACCACACTAGGATACATTCGGACAAAATAATGAACTGCTCAGCACAAGATTATTTTTAAATTGTACAAATTTATATAATTCTTTTACAATGTCACTAAGTCCTACGTCCTAAGTTCTATTTAAATGTTTTTTTTTTTAATTCCATGGTAGAAACTGGCTTTCATATGTCTAGTGAACTGCTCCAGTTTTCCTTATTTATCCACTATAACATAATACAGAGGCTAGAAATGAAAGTAATGACACTGACACTTTAAGCCTGATATGATGTGATTACTATTTACATCAATAAACCTTACTGTACTGTAAAAATCAGTCACCTTTTATCAATCATTTAAAAGTATAACCAAAATAACTCACCGTGTATCTTTATAATAACCCATTCTCCATCATCAAACTCAAGGAGGTTCGCACAGTTTTCAGTTTCTTCTGCAACGTCTTTCTCTTCTCTTCCCACCAGCTGTGCAAGGATTTTACTGATCATTTTCTGTTATGGCTTTGTCAGACTGCTATCTGTTATAAAAAATAAATAAATAAAAATCAATAAAGAGTTATGTTGCCCTCTAGTGGAATCGACCCCCAATGCAATGTCTTCCCTGCAGCAAGATATTGAAATGAGCATATTTTGCATGCAGATATCTTTCCTTCTGTTGCTAAAGTTGTTGATGGAAAGTAACGTGCAAAGTGTTTCAGGTGTCACATCAGACACCGTAGACAGCTTTACGTAATATTAAATGTAAGGTCATGTTCTGCTGGCCTGGTACAACTAATGCACTTGGCACGAATCAGCTGGTTGAACTGAGACATGGTGTTCCCTTCCACAGATGGCTTATTTTTAACATTGTCTGGAATTCCTTTTCTAAATTTAGCTTGATTTTAGACTACATTCATATATGAATCAGAATCAGATCGTTAATAGACTCTTGTACAGGTTCAGATGTGTGCAGGCATGTCTTCCTGCTCTGCTAAAGGCAAACGCTAGGAGTTATTTTGCAAACTTAATTCTATGATCCCAGTGTACAGACACAAAACTGCAATTTTTTTAACAGGTTTGAATAGCATCCTGCTTACAAAGATAACCATTTGTACACACCAGATGACTTAAACCAGCATGACATTTTACAAATGCCTAATTGTTTATGTAACACTTTGTAAGATCCTTTTGAATATAAAGTTTATTTGAAAAATTGGTGATGAAGAAAAATCTTTGACTTCATAAACCTTTGTTTTTATTTTTAAACTGTCGTTTTTTTTTTTTATCATCAGTCAAAAGCTAAACACTGTTATGTTTATTACAATACCCTAAAATTATCCCCAATACACGTCAGTGAAGTGGGACAGGAAGGAGTGATCAGACCATGTAAAGCATCTAGACTTGTTTACAGTCAAGCGCTGACTACATTTCTTCATAGCTACTGAAATAACTCTACCATAAACACAACGATAATAAAATAGGCGGATTGTGGAAGAAACTGACATGACAACAACAAAATAACAACAGACAAACTGTTTTTGATTTTGTCTATCTATTGTCCTTCAGAAAGTTTCAGTGGAGCATTTCAATAAACCGTGTTTAAACACATCTGAGTGTTTAATTACAAAACAATCAGCTTAATTTAACTGTACTGACCAGTGCAGTTTTCTCGAGAAAACAAACACATTCACAGGTTACTTTAAACTGCAAAGAAATTTGACATTTCAGAAAGATGCGGTAAAAAGCTGTATAACAACGTTTAAGGTTTGCCCACCTCATTAGCTGTCAGAAAAGTAGTTTTTGCAGCTTGAAAACTTCTGTTTTATCTTTATTGTGTCACAGTCGCTCCTGTCGGTACAGTCTGGACTTGTTTATGTACCCGAGGCTCCTCCCCCTTGTTCTTGACTTTACTCGACTGATGTTGATAAGCTCCGCCCACGAGGCTTGGCGTCACAGTGGTATTCGCACATGCGGATGTCTTTGTTTACATACGTACTGGATGTCTCACAGGTGTTCACAGATATCTTAAACAACAATGAAGAAAAACATTGATTTATTCACAGACGCTGATTGGACGACTTACCTCCCACCTGTTGACTTGTCAAACTGACTGGTCATGGTGCTGCACAATGTACATTTATAACAGCAGGCTAAAACCAGCCTTTAAACTGAGCCTAACAAACCAATGTATGAAATTTAGAAAGTGTGACATTTTGTTTCAAATTCTGTAATTCTGTTATTCTTTTTCTTTTGCACTGTCTATAACATTCCTGTATACTAAAAAGGGCTGTTCTTATAACCTACCACACTTTCATGGTGGGTTGTAACAGCAACTGAAAACATGGACATTGTGAAGTTGCATGAATATAACCCGCCCAATAATTATGCTAACCCTATCACCACTCCATATTTTATTTATTTCATTTTATTTTTATGCTTTTGATGCAGACTAAAAAGCACACAAACTTTTTTTATTTTTTGCCTCAACTTTGCTCCTGCAGCCTAAATATTTTTCTTTCTTTCTTACAACTTCTGTCACCTTGGTGTTGTGAAACGCACCGCACGAACTTAATGTGGCCCTCTAGCGGCCAAAATCACTGATCTATTATAGAGAACATTATAGATCAGTGGCCAAAACGGCGTGGGACAGTATTCTGCATCTGAGCTAATTCCAATTCTTTATTTTATTTTGCTTGTTTATCTATAACCCACTTTATGAGAAACATCTCCTAGTAATTACATTTTAAAATGAATTATACGTTTGGATGAACTGACAGGATCTTGAGTAGATGCACAAACTAATCTGACTACCTAATATGAATTATCTGAGTGTGAGATGCGTCGTGTTCATATTAATATTGTCATGGTGGTAACACAAATTAAAGCGAGGGGACCCACAAGGAAATCGGCTCTACATCAGATGAACAGACTGCGGAAGTGTGCAAATATAGAGTTCTTGAGCAATCCCACTGATTTCACCCAGAGTGACTGGAACAGGCGTCTGCAAGCTCCTCTTTAAAGAAGAAAAAGTAAGATTTTTTAAAACAATTTTCAGTGCTTATATCAATATGTGACAAAATTATCTGAAAGTGTATTGAAATATATTTTATTCGTTTTAAATTTATAGCCTATATTTTAATAATTTCATTTTTTTAAATATGAAATTGTCGATATTTCAATATATCAATGATGTAGAAATTTCTGAAAAGTGTTTTTAATTTAGAATTTATTTTTCCATTGTTTGCTTGCAGAATGTAGTGAAATCTAAATGAAGGCTGTATTACTGTGAGCAATAAAATTTGCATATCATGAAATGATTTGAAATAGTTGATAATGTTCTCGGATGCTGCATGTGAATGGGCAGCTCGTTGATTAAAGTACTTCATTTATGTTAGCATATCAGTGTGCGTTTCTGTTTTTCTCATTTCTGTGTAAAAGGGCAAATGATCCATTAGTGTTTATTTCCAGGTTTCTCTTGACATCGCAATGAGCAGTCGAGTGGATGATGTTATGCAGCTTTGCTGTGAGGTCTCAGCCAGCAGGAAGATGAAAGCAGCCGTGAAAAGCTCTGGAAAGGGAGCAGCAGCGGCTGGTGGAGGTGCTTTTGTTGGGGGAATGGTTGGAGGCCCAGCCGGAATAGCTGTTGGTAAGATCATGCCTCTGTTTTCCATGCAATCTATGAACTTTCTTCTACTTTCATCACAGGGTCATCTTTAATGGCCTGCAGTGTTTCTCAACCGTTTTTTTTTTTTTTTTTTGCTTCAGTAAGGCTACTCCTTCATCAATAGCAAACAAGATATATATATATATATATATATGTATATATAATAAATTACAAATATTTGTAATTTACAAATATATATATAGATATTTTATATATTTTACAATAAATTAAAATAAAATATGTATATTACAAATACATATTGTAAACATGCATTTTAAAAAAAACACTAGATTCATTGTTTTTACTTATTTTAATCCTTTATAGCTCTAATATTTTTTACTTTAAAGTTAGAAGTTCACAAACAAAGCACAACACTTTTATTTATTTGAAACTTGTAACAAAGCTTACAAACAAAGCAAATTAATCATATTTTGTACATCTCTTAATGTATGAAGTGTTCAGATGCAAAAGCCTCTAAGTGCCATCTGCAATTTTCATCTAAAATTAGCATTTTTATCAGGCTGCTATCTTTAGGTTCAGTAAATTTACTCTAATGGCAGGTCCTTTTCTATGCAATTAAAGTGAAATAACTGAACATAAACATAGGAGCCTGAGAAAATTTCAGATGGCATTTAGAGGCTTTTGCATCTGAACTCTTCATATTGTACTACTCTAGGTGGTACTTTGGGGGGTCTCTTGGGAACTTGGATGACCAGTGGCCAATTCAAACCTCTTCCTGAGATCATCAAGGAGCTGCCTCCAAAATATAAGGAGAAACTGTATTCTGATGTCATGGGTGCATTGGGCACACTGGACTGGACAGACGTGGCTGGCCTCATTGTTCTGGTTATGGGCAGTGCCACTCTGCAAGAGCAAGTGCTTGCGGCTATCCTCACTTATGCCACAAAAGAGCTGAAGGCTGAAGTGCAGTATGGAAACTGACCACTAGAGGGTTGATGTCACCAGCCAGTGGTTCTCAATGCTGCATCCTGTTGCTTTTGTACTCGAGTTTATGTTTCTCTGCAGCTCTTGAGCAGATTTTTTTAAGCAATAACACTGTAGCCTTATGAAGACATTGTAGCCTTATTTCTGTGCATAATGCAGGTTATTCTAATAAAGCATCACGCTTATGAATATGAGACCGAAAGTAACTTTAACTTGCCAAAACGCGGCTGCTCTAGTTCAAAGACAATCAGGTAAGAACTGGAAAATGTCAAATATATTTACATTATAATTAGGATTTACAGCGCGTCGCTATTTAAAAAAAATGAAACGTAGCAATAGGCTACATCAGAAAACGCGAAATGATTGAAGAAAATCTTGTTTCATTGGTTTTTTCGTTTTCTTTTATATGTGTGACAGTCGTTTATCGTTGTTTATCAACAGGTTTTTTAACACTTCAAAATGGCAAATCGAAGAGATGATATAATGAATCTTTGCTGTGAAATCTCCGCAAATAAGAAGATAAAAGCAGCATTTAAAAACTCAGCGAAAGGAGCTGCAGTTGCTGGAGGAACCGCTTTTGTTGGAGGGCTGATCGGTGGTCCAGCCGGCATAGCTGTTGGTATATGTTTATGAGTGTCTTTAATCCACATTTTTTCCTCTTTCAGTTTGTGTAGTTCACTTCTTAACCACAAGATGTTGCTGTGGTATTATTTTATTCATTTATATTACTCAAGGTGCTGGTGTGGGAGGTGCGCTGGGAGGATGGATGACCAGCGGCCAATTCAAACCTCTTCCTGAGATCCTCATGGAAATGGCTCCTACACAGCAGGAGCAACTGTACTCTGATGTCATGGCCATAGTGGGTAAACTGAATTGGACTGACGTAACTCAGCTAATCGCTCAAGTTAATGGGAATGCCACTCTACATGAGCAGGTCCTGGGTGCCATACTCAATTATACTAAAAACCAACTCAAAGCTGATGTGCGGTATGAAGACTGACCGCTGGAGAGTAAATGTCACTGGTTTAGTATAGGTTTTATCTCTTTAATGTATTCATTTCTCTTTTACTGGGGGATACTAGGTTTAACCATTGATTTTAAACATTTTACAACTTTTTAACTATACTTTTTACTTTTTTATTGTTAGAAATATGTATGCAGATGTTAGGGCATTTGCTCTGACTACTGCTAGTTTTAAATATAGCTATTAACATCAGACAACCTTGGTTGAAACACTGGCTTATTTGTTACAGAACTAGTTTCAATGCTTAAGGACAAACTAAGAACAACTTGTGACTAGTTTGCATTCATCATGTCATATGTGAGTTTCTAATAAAACACTATAGATGTATATGTCACTATGCGAAAGTAGAATAGGCCTACATGTTTAGGCCAGACAGTTTACATATTAGAAAAAATAGGCATGATCATACATGATCAAAAACAGATCCTCTCTTCTGTCATTTAAGTTGTCAATGCAAAATGTGTAATGTAGGTCTCACTGCATGTTGAGATGAATGCATAAAGAAATACATAACAGTGACTGTGTAAATGTGAGTGTCTTTTTATCCCAAGCCAAAAATGTCCCAAACAAGTGCAAAATATGGAAGAATAAGTCCCCCCCCCCCCCCCCCCCCAAAAAAAAAAACAGCAAGTCAAACCAAAATGTATTCAGACAAGAACAAGAACTCAGAGTTAAACTTTGGCTGAACAAATTCATCTTGATAATCTCAGATGAACTGCAGTCAAACCAAAATTTATTCAGACACCTTCAAAATTTCTCACATTATCACAGTTTATTTGCTATAGTTTAGAAAATGGGTATAAAATAAGACTGTGTGTATATATATATATATATATATATATATATATATATATTAGGGCTGGTAAGCGATGAAATTTTTTTATCTAATTAATTACATGATATGGCGATTAATTAATCTAATTAATCGCAAATTAATCGGACATCAACTTTGGCTGAGAAATTACTCTCAAAAGATATTTTAAAATCATTGTTGTGTAAAGCATCAAACAGACATAAAAGTAAGGTTCAGCAAAAAGTAGGTTCAGCAAGAAATATTTTGTTTGATAAAATTTATTACATATACTCTTTTGGACCATGAGGGTGAGTAAATGATGACACAACTGTCATTTTTGGGTGGGTGAAATATACCTTTAGTAATTTATTTTATTAATTTTATTATTATTACTATGGAAATATGAAATTATTTCTTTAATGAAATCATACTCTAAATAATAAACTAAAACTGCCAGTAGGTGGTGGTAAATGTCTTAATGATTAAGTCATCGAGTCATTTATTCATTCATTGGATTCGTTCAAAAGGCTGATTCATTCGGGAGTGAAGTAAATGATTCTTTATGAATGATCCATTGAATCGTTAGGCTTGTTCGACTTGAAGCGGATCATCACCATCAGACCAATCGATGTGTGACATCAAAGTGCCGCGAGAGCGATTAGAGAGCAGACGGCTCTGCATGTTTTTGAATTGCTCTCGCGGTCCTTTGATGTCATATAGCCGGACACGACTGTCGCATTTCTCCCCCTAGTGGCAGTCGCACAGAACTTTCAAACTGGTCGTGCAGCAACCGTTATGGTAAAATTAATAATTTTAGTGAATATAATTAATGCATGAATAAACCGTCACAAATCAAATGACCCCCAAAATAAAAACATAGTAGGTTTTATGGGGCTAATCAACGGAAATAATGATTTAATAATTATAAAATAATTATTTCTGCCATAATTATTCTAAAGCACCATTTTACAGAAAGTGTTTAAAGAATAATGTTAAAGTGAACAAAATATTGGTAATTCTAATATTTTAGAGATGTTAATGTTAACATTAATATTAATTTCATATTAATGTTAGGCCTGTCCTACTGCCTGTAATGCAAGGAAATTAAGCTTGTTGTAAGATGCAAATTTTCACAACCACTCCACTGAACATGAGACAATCTTTAAACTTTAGAATGAACTTTGCTTCACTGCGATTCCCAGAATGAAGCTCTCAGACTGTAATGCATTGGAGTTTCTGTACAGTAAGACACTGCAGTGGACTGAAAGTCACAATGTGTGACTTTTTTCAAAATTTTGGTCAGTTTGCAGACAGTTTTCTTTGGTAATGGGTCTCTGATCAAGTGGGCTGTGTTTTAACACAATTTTTGGGTTTCCTGAACTATTTTCATCTGTCTAATAATAGGGACAAGTGAAGTATGTGAAAGTTGATCTCAGCTGCTGAACTGGTTTTGTTAGTTACATGTTTCTACACAGTGTGCCAAAATGCCGTCATGGAAATTATGTTGGGCATTTTGCAAAAGAGAAAAGTTTGTAGTTGTTGACTTTCTTCCTGCTACTATATGCATCGTGTACAGTTCTCATGAGCCTACGCGTGCACAGTTACAACAGTCTTTCACTCTTCGGCTCTCTTGCCTTGGTAAAATTATGCTGAATTGATGCTTTCTCTGATTACTTTCAGAGTAATTGCCTGAGACTAAGTGATTGTTTAAAAGAGATAAATGTTATTTTTGTTGTGTAAGTCACAATTAATTTGACTTATTCAACCTGTATGCATTTAGTACACTCTTAAACAAGACGGTTCTGTAGAGGTTCTGTTCTAGTTCTATTTCGAACCGTATCCTTCTGAAGAACAGTTTTATGCTGAAATGTTTTTTTGTGTTGCCTGATGCTGCCTTCATGTGCACGACACTGAAGTCACAGACTGAAGTTGGAAACATAACATGGAAGTAACATAAACAGAAGAATTATATTATGAACTTTAAACCCAAATAGCTACATCTAAATTCAACATAATGAAAAATATAATTTTCTATTACTCATCTATATGTTATCACAACTATATGTGATGCAATTTGTGAAAGCTGAGTGATTAACACCCTTCTTGCTTCCCTCTCACTGATCTCTACAGCAGGTAAAATAAGCATTGAACGCGTCAACATTTTTCTCAGTAAATATATTTCTAAAGGTGCTGTTGACATGAAATTTTCACCAGACATCGGTAACAACCCAAGTAATCCATACATATGAAGAAAACAAAACAAATAAGTTCAGAAATTGTTATGTGTAATAAAATAGAAATGACACAGGGAAAAGAATTGAACACATGAAGAAAGGGAGGTGCAAAAAGTCATGGAAAGGCAATCAGTAATTAGAAAGCAATCCTGCCCCTTGTCAGTGGAAATTATTAGCTAGTTCAGTCCCAACACCTATACCAGGATGATGAAGATGAAATGAGGGTGGACATTTCAGCAAGACAATAATCCTCAACACACAGCCAAGGAAACTCTCAACTGGTTTCAGAGAAAGAAAATAAAGCTGCTAGAATGGCCCAGCCAATCACCTGACTTGAATCCAATAGAAAATCTATGGAAAGAACTAAAGATCAGAGTTCATAGAAGAGGCCCACCGAACCTTTAAGATTTGAAGACTCTTTGTGTGGAAGAATGGGCCAAAATCACACCTAAGCGATGCATGTGACTAGTTTCTCTATACAGGATGCATCTTGAAGCTGTCATTACCAACAAAGGCTTTTGTAGGAAATATTAAATTTCAGTAAGCGTGTTCAATACTTTTCCCCTGTCATTACATTTTATTACACATAACTTAATTTCTGAACTTATTTGTTTTGTTTTCTTTGTATGTTACTTGGGTTGTTACTGACATCAGGGGCCTGTTCCATAAAAGACGCTAAGAAAAGCGGGGATTAAAGTCCAAAACCTGACTTGAAATAACCTAACAAATCAATCGGGACTAAAGCGGTTTCATAAACGACAATTCAAGTTAACGCAATCTGACTAATTCGATCCAGGTTCAGTGAGTCAGGATAATGTGACGTACACGCTTATTCTGAAGCAGCCCTTAATGTCGATCATGGATCAAATCGATCCACCATAGCAAACAGCGAATATTTGTGCTGTTTAATGCATTTGAAACATTGTGTTTTCCTCAGTGCATAACTGACACGTCACAGGTATATTTTTCATCTGTAAATGTTAGAAAGTCATGCAAATATATCCATTTTGCTGTCAGGAGGAGTGGGCGAGGCTTACGCGAGCGAATAAGCGCTGCGGCGCGCATGCGTGCTACACAGACGGAGCAGAATAGAATAATAGCGCAAGAATTCTGAATAAAATATACATTCTGCTAAAATATTTGTTGTTGGACATTAAATGTGACACATAGAATTTTAATCCTACATATAAGTGTATTTTTATGATAGCATTAACTGTTAATCAAATGTAAGCTGCTAATACAGCCATACTAGCTCAAATGAGTTAAATGTGTGTTCCTCTTATCAGTTAAAATGTACTCTGATTTCTATTATTTATTTTAATTTTTAATTCAGTGATTTTAACTTTTGATTTAGTGTTTTTTATGCTTTAATGCTTTAAAGAGCCATTTTAGATTGTAATGTTTTAATGTTCTAATAACCATAAAAGGTACAGCTGTCATAAAATCAGAGAGAAAGGCTGCATGGCTAGAAACTTCTGATCAACTGAATGCACAAGTAGCAACAATGTTAAAATGTCATTAGCCTACATTTTGGGCACAATACATTAAATACAGTTGGTTGTAGCCTATTATTTTATTTATTTGATTATTTAAGGTGTATTTTCTGTATACTTTTATTTTTGGACTGATAATAAAGTCAACCGATTGCATGTGAGAGAGACAGTGGTAATATCGGTGCGTTCCTATTGGTCAGAGTTAGAGGAGCTCAGCTTAGCCTGACAGTTAGCCTGCTCCTGCCACAGTGACTGAGCTTGAGCTATGGTAATTTTGCTTTCAGAAACCAAATCAAGTGAAAATAAGTCAGAATTACTGAAATAAGCCTGGCTTATTTGGTAAACTTGTTTTATGGAACAGGCCCCTGGTGAAAATGTCATGTCAACAGCACCTTTAAAAATATTTACTGAGAAAAATGGAATAATGGGATTTATTAAAGATACATACATGATCAGTCATGTCACTTGGACTAAAATTCTGCAATTATGTCCTGGAAAACAAGACGCACTACTGATTTTCATGTTTTATCAATTTATTTCCATTAATAACAATTTAGATCATCTCTATTGTGTGTGTGTGTGTGTGTTTATTTTGTAATTTAATGCCAGGGTAACATATAATAATATATATATATATATATATATATATATATATATATATATATAGTATAATGTCATTCTATTGTATAGAAAAGGGTCCATTGGAACATACATGATCGGCCATGCAACCTGGAAAAATACTGAAATTATGTCCTGACAAAGGATGTAATGTTTGTATGTTTATTGCAATCTTGGGTAATACTGTCTACATTGATAACTTTGTAAAATTAAACACCATAGGTCTACAGTTAGAATTAAGAATGCTTCTGTTGAAGATATTGAATTTAATATAATCTGCACTATTATAGAAATTAGGAATTATTTCTTTGGTTTATAAATAAACATGTTCAGTCAAAAAAAATGGTGTGTGTGTGTTTAATACAATCACCAAAGTATTTCATAATAATGCTTATTTTATTGTGCAGATTGCAAGTCACATTGTTCCCTTAATACTATACAAGCTATAATATAAACATTTTGTTATACAATGAAGTTAGATATATATATATACATACAATTATACATACATACAAATACAAAACAAAATTCAAGTGCAAAACAGAAGTCACAGAAGTGACTCAAATACTTTAGTGCAAAATACTTTGTAATTAATGTTATTCATCTCTGTCTCTGTGCTTCTGTTCTTGGGAGAGGTGCAACACATGATGAGTTTCAGTACAGTTCATTATAGTTCTTCATCACATCTGTCAAGTTCAGAGTCCACTGATGGGAGGATTCCTGTGCTCGGGCTTTATGTAGCAGTATGGGGAGTAATCCTCATCCTCTGGGCTCTTGAACCACTTGGTGGGCACCTGGTACCCCTGCTCACTGGACTCGTCATCACTGGACGTCTCATATTCAGGTAGCGTTGGTGTGTCCTCTACAGAGTTCTTCTTCCAGTGCTTTCCCTTAGCTCTCTGCTTTCCCTGCTCTTTTCCCTCATGAACGCTGCTCACACAGGTCCGGCAAATTCTCACCGGTCTGGAGGAGATGTTTGGTATCAAGGCCCGGCTCTTTGAGCAAGCTCTACATACTATGTAACCGCACCTCCGGCAGTGGTGCCTTCGATTGGCAACGTTGAATCGCTTCGAGCAGCGCATACAGATGGCTGATGCCGTGTCAGGGATCCAGGTGGCAGCGAAGTTCTCTGCAGCATTTTCAGCAGGGAGGCCTTTAGCTCGCACTAGGAGGGACCTGTGCTGCTCAATGTGTCCCATCCACGCGTTCTTTTCCTCAGGCGAGGCCGCCGACACGTAGAAAGACTTGCGTGGTGTGCGGATGAGCCATTGGTTGGGCATGGCCATTCCGTCTTCCAGATCTTCCTGCTGCACATCCTCCAAAGGAATGATCTGCTGCTTACTGTTCCAGCGACCGGGCACCATGATGCTACCGTAGACCAAAATGTCGTTGAAGAGGAAGAACACTTTGGGTTTGGGTCCACGTCTGCACAGCTTTAACAAGCAGCCCTCTCCCACCAGAATACGCCCTGGTTTGAGAAGTAACTTTCCGGTGCGGCCAAAGGTGCTCTCCACTGCCTGGATTCGCTCACGGTTCTGAATAGTAAAAGTCAGTTGATCTGCCATTTTGGTACTGTCTGTAAAGTGTAGAAACAATGATATGGTCAAATTGATTTAATGGACTTTTAACCACTGGATGAATTTATCCAAAATGTACGTTTCGTTGTTAATCCTTAGCAGTACTTTCAAAGGACTTTTAACCCCGGATTACTCTAATTAACGAAATAATACAATATACACACACAAAATAAATGTTTAAACATCTTAAATACCTTATTGCTGTGGAAAGCTGTAAATTATCGTTGGGTAAATAGACTCTATCTGTTCGCAGTTCTTTTGTCCTTCAAGCTCCAATAAAAATCGTATAAAAATATTCCTCTGTGTTCAGCACTGCAAATCTCTTCTTTCTCTGGGCAGGTTGTTCTAGACAGCCCTTTTATAGTGTCATGAGCTTGTCTTTCCTGTTTGAAAAGGGGAAATTCCAGATCTGCTCTGCAGTCTGTACTATTTTAGATGTGTTACCTTCCTTGTGCTTGAATGGCACAAACTAAGACACATACGCAAGACATATAGATACAAAATAAAATGTTTCGACCTAATATCATATCAGATTAAGTCACTAGAGTCCTGTGTGAAGAAGTAATATATACTGCCAAGACAGTTTTAGACCTCTTGTTCGTCAAATAGAATTTAACACTTTTTTGCACACCTGCCTCATTTATTTCACAAATCTGATTAATTGATTTAAAGCTGAAATAAAAATGTATAAATATTAGATTAAAAACTTAGCAATGAACTATAAGTTGAAGTACAACAATTACTAAAACTGAAATAAAAACAACTTAAATAGTAAAATAAATAAAAAAATGCACAAGACATTCATATGCATAAATGTAATGTCAAATACAATCATGATTCTTTACATCTAAAATTCCTGTTCTCATTATTGTTCAGATTTTTCCCATTACATTGTTTTATCATAAAATAAAAGAGGTAAACAAGTGCAGTCATTTTTATGGGTCTTTTTCAAGCAATTACATGATGAAGAAAAATGCGTTCATTAATACGTACTTCCCATGAAAGGTGTGGGCTGACGTGAACAATTAAATCTATATTTGTTGTTTATCTGATAAACAGTACTGGCTTAGATTGCAGAGAACTCCATTATCAGATTTACTAAGCAATAGTGTCAAAACGACAACAGAACTTTGACCCTTAAACCAGTAGGATGCCATAACCAGCCTAACAAGTTTCTGGAAAGAAATGTGTGCAAAATGACTGTAAACAACAGGCTTGTTATATATGTACAAGGCCTATATGTTTAATGCACAACACAACCTGAAATTTTATGTGTGACTTATGTGTTTATGTTCGGTGTAGAAAAAAAAAAAAAGTGATTTAGAGAAGCGAACATCCTTTTGATGCAACACTGTTGATTTCAGAGGAGAAGTCATTTAATGTAAGGACCTCTTTTCTCATAAAAGACATTGCACACCAGAATGATGAATGGACTTCATGTGTATTTGCGAGAATGGTGACATCCATGGTTGTCTTATTTCACTACATAACAAGCAGTCATAGTCTACTTTAACTCCAAACACTGTCTGTGCTCAAAATCTGTACTATGCTCTCAGAAGAAAACAACAACAAAAAAAAACTCAATTATTTGTTACTTCGCACTAAGCAGTAAATATGTAATTATTAAACAAACGCTTACGTATTTAGTTAGAAAACCTGTTCTGTGTCTAAAGGAAGGAGGGATTTCCCTGGCATTACTAGAAGAGGCGTTTACAAATGAACTAACAAGGAAAAAACCTTGACTAAGTATCAGGCCCAGTTTCACTGTGGGAAAAAAAAGTTCCTTGTTTTGTAAGCGGGCAAATATTACAACATTTACTTCAGTGAAACAAAACCACATAACTTACTCCAATTTTACTTTATTTTCAATGAAATCTGAAGTGGTGCTCATTCATGTACAGTACACTGAAGTCTGAAAACACTGCTTCTAACAGTACTTTGCTTAAAGTTGTATAAAATTAAACATTATATAACCTACTTAAATACCTCCCACTATGGGAAATAATTGTACAATATAAACATTCTTAGAGTGGATCTATCAATCATACCATCTAACATTAACAAAAGAGTTTTGAAGATATTCTTAAGGAAGTAAAGGGATATGATAATTATTTGTAGTTTTTTTTTTTACCCTTGATGATATAATAAGGTCATAAATAAAGAGTTTGTGGAAATCTTGTATAGAAATGAAGTGACAGGTACCAGGTATTTAAAAAAAAATAAAAAAAATAAAGAGGTCAAAATTCATTCTTCCTCCCTTCTCCTCCAAAAAGGCTCCCCCTGGTGGACGATCAAAAACAACTACTTTTCCTAAATGGCCTGTACAGTTTCATGCCTGGTCAAAGCATAAAAAAAGCAGTAATAACAATAAGAAGAAGAATCTAAAAAATCCATAATGATTAAATGTCTTCTCTTATTTCTCCAGTATGAGCCCAGAGTTAAAGTTGGCATGATGATTAAAACTTTCCATTACAAGTCAATAGTTCCTTTTACTTTGAATTTCTTTGCTGACCGCTCACTGGAGCGCATTTCAAACTTGCTGCCATAGATGTGCGTTACGAAATCACCAATCTCCACACTGAACACACTATTCCTCTTTGGGACAACTGAAGAAAGAGAGAGAAAGAGAGTAGGGGAAATGTCAGTATCCAAAAGGAATTAATGAAAAACATATGCTTTACAATGAATGAGCAACACTGTCTGAGAGGTTAAAGTTAATCAACGGTCAAACAAAATGGAGGAACAGATCTTTCTACACAATACATTTTGACAAGACTTGGTTCTCAGGTTCATTTGGCACAAGAGGTTCTGAAAGGTGGCTAATGACTGTGATGGGGAAGAAGTTAGAAGTATTTTCGTGACAGAAAGAGGACCCAATTTTGGTTTGGACTAGGGCTGTCACGATCAGTTTTTTACCACTTCATTTTTAACACGTCAACCAGAGAGTTACTGTAATGAATGTGTAAATTGTCATTTCTAGGTGAACTATCCTTTTAACAGGGTATCATTCTTCATTTTTTTTTAAATATCAGGGTTATCCTCTACACCATTATTTTGCAAAACCCCTAGACTGGACAATGATAAAAGAATACAGTTTTACATAATGTCATTTTGACTTAATTACCACAAGGTATATAGCCACTGGAAAAACTTTATAGTTAACTGCAAATTTCTCATATTTCATTTTCTTTGCACTCTATGGCTCCACCTTCCTCTAGTCCAGTGGTTTTCAACCTGTCCTGGAAGCACCCCTGCCCTGTACATTTTGGCTGCATCCGAAAACTGAAAAATGCTGCCTTCGGAGGCAGCATTCCAAGGTAGGAAGGCATCAAGGCATGTCCAAATCCAAAGTTAGCTTCACTTCCTGTCTCATGAGATACCTTCATCTGATCGATTTTTGAAGGCAGCATAGATGTATCCTTCGCTGCCTTTGATATCCCACAATCCTGTGCGTTCCATTCTGTGATGGTTGAGCTAAAAAAATAAAGATGGCATCTGAAAGTTTCGTTTGGTGGTTAGTGTGTAAATGTATATTTCTGATTAACTTTTTGGACTTCTGATGTTATTTCTAGCGAGAAATTAGTATTAAAGTAATTAAATATTTGTTTAGTTATCACCAAAACTCGTTCTATTTTGTTGTAGATCATTAAACCGTTACGCTGCCTCAGAAGCCTGTCCGAAATCAGTTTCGTGAGGTGCCTTCATGCAAAAACGCTGCCTGCAAAGTCATTGCCTCATAAGGCAGTGAGGCAGCAAGTCAGCTGCCTAAGTTTTCGGATGCAGCCTTTGTCTCCCTAAATCAGACACACCCAATTCAGGTCTTGCAGTCTGTACTAATGAGCTGATGAGCTGAATCAGGTGAGTTAGATGAGGGATACATACAAAATGTGTAGGGCAGGGGTGCCTCCAGGACAGGTTTGAAAACCACTGCTCTAGTCCAGTGTTTCCCAATTCCAGTCCTCACGCCTCCTGGCTCTGCATATTTTGTATGCATCTCTCATCACATACGACGTTTGTTCTATTCGACCGTATGTGCCCTGCGAAGTGGACATCACCGGATATTCCGCCATGATTCCAGTTCGAAGCGAGCGTATATATTTTTCATACGAAGGGCATTAACTGGAACTGGAACTGGGAACCGCTGCTCTAGTCTAATGGACAAAAGCTTGGTTTGGCATCAAGTACTGACATACAGTAGTGAAATAACGTGAAACCTGTAAAAATAATTTATATTTACACATATACCTTTTAGTTTGTCTTCTTTTGTAATAATTTTGAAGACGTGCTTCAGTTCCTGTACCAAGATGCCAGTTAGACCCACATATGAGGGGCATTTTGATCTGACAACTACAAGGAAAAGACATGTGAGAGAGAACATGAGGTTCCACTACATGCTAAAAATATCACCATTAAATCGAATCTGGATATACTGCTGCTAAAGCAAAAATGTGTTCCTTTGTGCACAGACATTTTCAAATGTGCATGATGTTGTACCTGTTAAGACAGCACCGTGGAAATCAGCTTTCAAGAGCTTCTGCTGGATCATCTGTGGGTTGCTGTATTCAAAAGAAACAGGCAGCACATTCATGGAGCGTTAGTAAGACTGGAAATGAAATTACAGCCAAAAAGCCAGAAATTCTGAAGAGCGTCTTCCGGAAATTATGACACACATCTTACCTTCCTGGTTTCAATCCATTACACAGATCCACAATGTACTGTTTCCATAGCTCATGGAGAGGCAGGAAGAGTTCATATCTACAATCATGAACAAAGATGCATGAGTGATTTTAGTGATAAGCAGTACTTTTACTCACATGATACAATACTACCAGGTGAAAGAGAGTATACTTTTGATGTTCGGGTTTGAGCTGGAATATTTTCAGCTGTCTTCTTTCTTTGGCATTCAGTCCTTTGGCCTTTCTTGTCTTTCCCTTCTTCTTCTTCGGTCTTTTATATTCCAGTACCACAGCCTTGCGCATCATCATTTCCTCAATGTCTTCATCCTTCATTTGGGGAAGGCTATTCTTTAGGAATGCTTTAGTAAATGCACCCGCTGCCGCTCCATGTTGAGACTGTGAAAAGTGACATTCAGCAACATATTGACAAGTTTGTAAAGTTTTTGTACATCATACAGTGTGAGTGCATCTGCATCATTGACCTATTGCATTATTTCAAATCTTAACAGATTCAGGGAGCCCCCATGCAGACCCTCAGCCATTCTGAGAGCCCCAATATAAAAACCTAGACTCAGTATCACTTTACATATGAACGGATGTAACAGAATTACTAATATTTTTACACAATAGAACAGCATGAATTAGGCTAATGCTAATCAACGTGAGTCACCTCAACTCCCAGAATATCCCTTTGCTCTGATGGTATAGCTGATTGCACCACACCTGGGAAAAAGAAAAATGTTAAAATAGTAAAAGAAACAATATATACGGTGTTCATTTTGTTTTCTTTTTGCAAAGAGTAAGCGAATAACCGAGATGTGGAGTTTAGCATGGAAACTGGGTCGCAACACAATTTATTAAACAATATAACATTAATAGGATTGTAAACAATAGAAAATAATCACCAAGCTTACTTTCCATAGTTCAAAACACACAGGATACCAAACAAACAAACACTGCTGCTCTGAAATCACACGTGCTGACAGGACAGACGAGCTGATCACCGATTCATCAGACCTGAGTGATCGAGCACGGCGTCATTCACCATAGAGTTCTAAAATAAGAATAAATAAATAATACTGTGAAGATGTATTTCTCTTTATATGGTGCAGTATGTTGTACTTCTCCATCTCTATCCACTATAAAGTCACGGTGAAATAGAAGTACAGATAGATCTTTACTGTCACAAGAGATAAGATCCAGTTATGACATAATTTTAATTAAAAATTATGAGGTAAAATATGTTAAAGTTCTAATGAATTATAAGTCGTTCACAATGACATCTATAACATACATTTAGATAGGGTGAATTTTGAATTCATGGGACTTTAAAACGGTTTAAAGAGTGCACTGTCCCTTTAAGAGTGTGTCGGTTTGCTCCGCCCCGTCAGTTTATTGGGCTCTTCTGCTCCGCCCGGGCTGAGTTTGAAAATACAAGTGAAGGGAGGAGACCGACTGTTAGTTGAAAGCTTAGTTAACTAAACACTTTTTATTGATATCTGTCTTTCGTTTACTTTAGCTAGATTGACTTTTTAAGCTTCAGTGATGTCTGAGGAGCTTGTGTGTTCAAAGCCGGAGGAGGCGAGAAACGCCGAGACAGAAAACGGCGTAGAAATCATCATCACACTGACCAGCGGAGATCCACCAAATAATCATGATCATAATGTCAACCAACAGACAGAAAGAGAGACAGAGACTGTCTGTAATCAGATCAGACCAAACCACAGTCGGGTTTCTAGAGGTTTGTGATGTTTACACGGTATATGAATTTGGCTGTGTGATTTCTGTGACCTCTTCCATTATATACAAAAGTTACTTTGTATCTAATTGACTCCCATTAAATAAAAATATGAATCTAATGTCATACATTGAGACTGCTGTTTGTTTGTTTATTTATTTAATATCAAATGATCCAAAATATATTTGGTTGGCTATTGGATGTAAGTCTGTAGGCCATTTTATTAAACTTTCATTGCTGATGTATATTGTTTTCAGAGTTATTTCGGACAGATGAAGATGATGATGATGATGACAGCGGCACCCATTATCTGAATTGTGATGAGAGACCATGTACTCATCTACAACGAGCAGAGAGGCCAGGAAATGGAAAACTGCCAGACACCTTCCAGACAGACCATCTTCTGTACTATGAGAGATTCAAAGCATATCAAGATTACATGCTTGGTAACCATCCAAACACTTCGGACAGACACCTACAACAGTAAATGAGTTATAAGTGTGTTTATAAACCTGAGTTGTTTGACAGGTGACTGTAAAACATCTGAAGTAGAAGCCTTCACGGCTGAGTACCTGGAGAAGATAGTGGAGCCATGTGATTGGCAAGCCATATGGCACACTGATGTGTTTGATGTGCTGGTTGAAGTAAGTTCATTATAGCATGCTTTTTGTGTATTTAAAGTTAATGCTTATGATTGAAGCATCTGCACAAGGGAGTGTTTAGAAAGCTGAGGGTTGTTGTTGTAGGTTGTTGATGTCGATTGTAAGGAGCTGAAGGCAAAGGTGGAGCTGGTGCTGCCGATGGCGTGTGAGACCAGAGGCTGTGATCTTACTGAAGAGTCCATGAAGGCCCTGCTGGAGGCTACACTTCATAAAGTGCCTCTTCTCGAGCTCTCGGTTGTCTACGATGAATCCGGGGACTTTGGTCAGACTGCTTTGGCACTAGAACACCTCAGGTTAGTTAACCCTTTAAAGGTATATTTTTTTTCCTATTTTTGAGCAGCCATGCTATTCAGTTTAAGTTGGTAGTCCAACGCACATGAAATAACAATGATCAATAGTAGTATTTATAAATAATTAAAACAGCAGATTATTTTGAAATGCATATATACACACATGCGCTACAGTTAAAAAGTCTGTTTGAGACAAAATACAGAAAAACAGTAATATTGTGAAAAATATGCAATTTTAAATAATGGTTTTCTATTTTAATAATATGGAATTTATTCCTGTGATGGCAAAGCTGAATTTTCAGCAGCCAAGCCATTACTCCAGTCATATGATCTTTTACAAATCATTCTAATATGCTGATTTGGTGCTCAGGAAACATTTCTTATTGTCAGTGCTGAAAGTGGTTAATATTTTTTGGAAGCTGTGATAATTTTTTTCCAGTGTTCTTTGAATAAATGTCATTCTTTTGAACTTGGTATTTGAAATCAAAATAGAGTATAACAGTGGTTCTCAAACTTTTTACACCAAGTACCACCTCAGAAAATATTTGGCTCTCCAAGTACCACCATAGTGACCAACATTAAAATATAGTAGCGTAGTAGGCCTAATTATTCAGCCACAGCTATGTGCAGATCAAAAACGAGGCAGTTTTATTCCAATAAGAATATTTATTATTGTCGGCCACATTGTAAATACAGTTTGAACATTAACACTGCACTGTGCTTACATACAGGTACATAAAAAAAAACTTAAATGATTAAATTAAAATGTACTGTACCTAAAAGTTAAATAAAAACTGCACTGTACTTAAAGTAAAAAAAAAAAAAAAAAAAAAAAAAACTACTGTACTTAAATATAAGGTAAAAAATGTACAGTACTTGATCAAAAAAAAACACAGGCATCATTTAGCCACCTTGCAAACTTTTTAAAAGTGTTTTAACACAGTGTTTCCCAACCTTTTTTCTGCCACGGCACAGCTTTGATATGTAAAAAATCCCATGGCACACCACTAAGCATTACCAAAAAAAAAAAAAAGATAGAAAGGGGAAATGTATTTTTTATTTTTTTTTTCCAATAATTAAACATTGCCTCATCAGAGTTGGTATTTTGGCTTTATATATGATCAGACACTTGCACTTAAAGGTGCAGTTGGAGATCTCGGAAAATGCTAACTTTAGCCTGATAGCACTGAAAGCGAATGTCCCACCCTCCCTGCAATCGCCGTC
>JAFVLL020038666.1:0-23148 GCA_021397915.2 Tor tambroides
CTGATTAAGTTGATTAAGAAAATAGACGTAAATTGAAAAAAGACCTGACGTATCAGTGCATTATTATGAAAAAAAAAAACAATGGCAATATATAGTTATTGATTGTATCCGCACACCCCTGTCTTGCTGTGAATGATTCATCTGTGCAAGTTATTCCACAGAAAAACAAATCTTAAGTATAACTTGCATTGCATCTGACTTTCCTTCTCGGATGACTTCACAAACCCCTCTTACTTTCAACCACTCCCCTCTAACCACCATTCTGTTGTGAAACAACCACTTAACATGATCCAATCAATTCCAGATGGATCAAATCAAGTCCCACTCAACATTTTTTCCTCACTGAATATTTAGTTTCACTCTGAAAAAGAAAAATTAAAAAGGTAATTCCAACTTTTTCCTTTCACAATTCAGACTTTTCCTCGCAATTCTGAGTTTCTCTCTCGCAATTCTTTTTTTCTCTCAGAATTACAATATAAATACAGGAAACAATATAAACAACTTCATAGTTTACATCTTGCAATCCGAGTAAACAAGTAGTAATACTGTTTGGTTTTTTTGTTTTTACCACAGAATAAAAAAAAAGGTAATTGACTTTTTATCACACATCATTAGTTTTTTCTTGCAATAGCGAGTTTATATATAACGATTCAGATTCAGAAGTATAAATCTTGCAAGTCTATACGTTGAAATTACAGGAAAAAAGTTCATATCATGAGATATAAACTCAGAATTGTGAGATTAACTGTTGCAGAAAGCTTATTCCAACTCATTGGGGTTACAAACGATGTTATACATTAACTTTAATGAGCTCAAAAGTGTAAACACTCTACAAATGAGTAATGTTCACAAAGTTTTCCCAATAAGACCTTAAGCTGAGCCCAAGTGTGATTTACTGCTGAAGCCCTGCTCTATGACAGATGTCTCCTCAGGGCTTTGATAGCCTGACAGAGCACTCAAATCTTCACAAATCACAGGGCTGCTCTTCAGAGGGCCAGTTTGCCTTAAGGCTAAAAAGAGACCCCAGCGGGGCCGAGTGCATCAGAAGCAGATGCGTAACCACAAACTGGCCCTTGTTATAAGCTCCGGCCGCCGCACAAAGAAATCTGCTCGCTGTCTGTGGGCATTCAGCACGCTGCAGGTTTTTTCCTCTCATATAATTATTCATCAAGGGGCCGGCAGGTTGGTAATAGGAGACGGTACGAGGGAGCTCTCATTAAAGGGCAGGCTGAGACGGGGCTGCCCACAGCCCTGCCATCACCGCAGTTCTCTATTAGCCAGCCCTGCCAGGCCTCAGCTAATTGGACGGCGATGAAAAGGAGATTTAATAGGGAGGAAAAACCTGCGGTCACACTGAGAAGAGTCATCCTCCATCAATCGCTCCAGCACCACGCACCACGATTTCTGAGAATTTCTAACAAAAAAAAAAAGCACTTCAGAGGAACTGTCTGTACAGTTTTCAGAATGTTAGCCATGTTTCCAACCAGAGCGTACAGTATAACCAGACCCTGTTGACATACTTGTGTGTGATCTTTACAGTTATATCGAATGAAGTCAGGCAAATACAAAAAATTCAAAGGCTGTTAAATTAGCTCCACAATCTCAAATGACCAACTGTCAACTTAATCATATATATGAATATGATTACATATTAGATAGTTATGAAGGCACTAATTTATTTCCTATAATGTGATGACTCTACATTGCAGTAGCGTAACATCTTTCATTCTGCTATAAGGCAATTTGAAATGTGTATCATGCATTAAATTAAAGAGTGACTGTATGAGTGCAGGTGTTGATGTATTTCTAATTAAAATGTCATGTCGGGTGGGACATATCAAAAATAGTTTTCCTTTTTTTAAATGATCAATAACAGTTCACTTACATAACAGTCCCAACAAAGCAGTACTTGACAGTTTGTGACAGGGCTGTTTAAAAAGCTGTCTGACTGCTTGAGATATTTCACGATACTGACGGGAAACCAAGCTTCATTTGCCCCAATGGAACGCATGTGTCTCAAATCGCTCCCTATTCCCTATATAGCCCACTATTCAATACATAAGAAATAGCAAATGTATGAAGTAGTGACCATTTCAGATGCAACTATAGCATCTTTTTACAATGTCAGCAGCAGGACTCTTCAGATTCTAGACAGCATTTCATAGCACAGGAAATCTGTTGTGCATATGCATGTCTGCTAAATGTGAATTTTGTCATTGTTAATGAGCACACTATAACCTAAAAGGAATAGTTCACCCCAAAAATGAAAATTTTGTCATCATTTACTCACCCTCATGTCATTCCAAGCCTGTATGAATTTCTTATGCTGAACACAAAAGATGATATTTTGAATTGTTGGTCCCCATTGACTTCCATAGCAGGGAAAGATATACCATGGAAGTCAATAGGGACCATCAACCGTTTGATTACCAGTATTCTTTAAAATATCTTCTTTATTGTTCTACATAAGAAAGAAACTCATACAGGTTTGGTTAACTATTCCTTTAAGGCCATTTCATATTAAAAGCCACAAAACTTCCATTTTGATTTCATGGGGAGTTCAACTGAAAGATCATTTTGTTGTTTTCATTAATAAACTAAATGTTCTCATTAGCTGTTACAATAATCTTGTGCTTTTGAATGGACTTACAAGTGGTAAGTAAGTGACAACTATTACCAGTTATATTTGTGTGTGTGTGTGTGGGGAGGGGGGGTTATTAAAAAATTCTGTCAAGAGCACTTCAACAAGCTCAATGTCAACCATACTGTTTTCTGGCATTTATGCTATTTTTTATAACTAAGTTTTTAAGTCACTGTATAAAGTCTTTGCAGATCCAGAATTATCATAAGGCTGGAAACCTATTACAGTGGAACACTTACATCAAACCAAAGACCTTGAGCTGATGCTGGGTTTTATGCAAGATATCCCTGTGGGTTTAGATAGCGTACTTGTACCAAATTTGAGTAACTTTTGCCATACAGCTAAATGACACATAGAAAGTACGTTTTGATGACGACGCATGTTCATGTCATGCACAAAAATAATTTTACATTTTGTCTTCCATTCTGATAAATGTTTATATGGTCTCAGGTTTTTCATAAAATTGCATGCACCTTTTCCGCTAGCCATCCGAGGTGTCGGATCTCTCGACTCCCGGTGATGCTGTGGTGGCCCGCGTGTTCTCGGAGTTCACAGATGACTTTGCTGGTGAGGTTTGTGACGGCATTTTGCATGAGAGTGAACCAGGTCTGGGCAGAAGATGTGTCTTTATGTCTCATGACTATTGTGTGCTTGGCATCAGAGGAGTGCAGCTCAATCTGCCTGAAACACAAGAAAGAAAGAAATGGAGCACAAGCTACAGGTTATTAAAAGAATAGTTCAAGCAAAACTTAAATTATATTTCCTTTTTTTAACATTTTAACGTTTTTAATTAAATTAATAGATCTAGATACAATATATCTTCCTATATGTAGTACAATATATCTTCCTACATTATCTCACAAAAGTGAGTACACCCCTCACATTTCAGCAAAAAATTTAGTATATCTTCTCAAGGGACAATACTGCACAAATGAAACTTGGATATATTTTAGAGTAGTCAATGTGCAGCTTGTATAGAAGTACAAATTTACTGTCCTCTAAATATAACTCAACATATAGCCATTATTGTCCAAATAACTGGCAACAAAAATGAGTACACCCTAAGTGAACATGTCAAAACTGTGTCCAAAGTGTCAATATTTTGTAGGGGCACCATTGTTATCTAGCACTGCCTTAATCCTCCTGGGCATGGAGTTCACCAGAGCTGCACAGGTTGATGCTGGCATCCTCTTCCACTCCTCTATATTAACATCATGGAGCTGCTGGATGGTGCACATGGTGCTTCTCCACCTTCTGCTTGAGGATGCCCCACATGTGCTCAATAGGGTTCAGGTCTGGAGACATACTTGGCCACTCCAACACCTTCAGTTTCAGCTTCATCAGCAAGGCAGTGTCATCTTGGTGGTGTGTTTGGGATGGTTATTATGCTGGAAAACTGCTGTGCAGCACAGTTTCTGAAGAGAGAGCATCATGTTCTGCTTCAGAATGTCACAGTACATGTTGGAATCAATGTTTCCCTCAATGAACTGCAGCTCCCCAGTACCAGAAGCACTCATGCAGCCCCAGACCATGATGCTACCACCACCATGCTTGACTGTAGGCAAGGCACAATTTTCTTGGTACTCCTCACCAGGGCGTCGCCACAAGGATCAACTTCTTTGCAGATCGACCCTTGCGAGGCCTGTCCAAGTGAAACCCGTCTTGGAAAACCTCTGTATGACACTGACCACTGTACTGTTACTCAGTTCCAGGCTGTTACCGAACTTCTTATAGCCTAGGCCATCTTTGTGGAGAGCAACAATTCTTATTCTCAAATCCTCAAAGAGTTCTTTGCCATGAGGTGCCATGTTGAACATCCAGTGGTCAGTATGAGACAATTGTACTCAAAGCACCAAATTTTAACTGCTCTAAAACAAGGTATACAAATTTGTGTGGTCCTGTCAAGCAGACAAAAACATGAATATGATGAATAGGACATGTGGCTTTGCATGGTTAAACGATGTATAGCTGTTATCACTTAGGGTGTACTCACTTTTGTTACCAGCTTTTTTGACAATAATGGCTGTATGTTGAGTTATTTTCAGAGGACAGTAAATCTTTACTGCTATACAAGCTGCCCATTGGCTACTCTAAAATATATCCAAGTTTCATTTCTATAGTATTGTCCCTTGAAAAGATATACTAAAATGATTGCCGAAATGTGAGGGGTGTACTCACTTTTGTGAGATACTGTATATGTATTCTTTTCTATTAAATACAGTAGAGTTGACTATAGTACAAACTAGAATTCATGTGATTAAATTTGACCACATTTAATTAAAAACAAGACATCTGCGTCATTTTAAGGACACACAGACAGTGCATGAAAGAGCTCTGCAGTCAACATTAACCACCAGAATATCAGATACACCCGGTTCAAACAGAACCATACATCAGTTCAGCTCAGGAGTTTACAGTGATAAATGCTCCACTCATACATCATCTAGAGTAAGAGTCTTAACCTTACACTCCACAATATCATTTTCAGGTGCACCGTGTTGGTAAAAATAGACCTACTTTCATGAAGACAGAGAGTTTGGAGGGGCTTAGGGGGTGGGCACAGATGGAGCTGATGTGTTTGGAGTAGACTGGAGGAAAAAGCTTTTTGGATGAAGCCCAATGAGTTCTGTCCTTTAAGACTATAATTGGGAGAATTTCACAACTAATGGAGATGCCTGTGTCCAATTTAGGAAGTGAATGTTTCAATGCCTTTCATAGTCAAAATAAATCTCACTAAGGTAGTACGTGAACTTCAGAAAGTTAACCTAAAATGTCCAACTCGGAGAACTTATGGCATCTTTACTAACAGTTTACTTTACTAAGATTGCCAGTGGATATCAGTGAAAATAAAACTAGGCCCTATAACAAAAAGAATGTTATGACTAGCCAACCTATTCTTATTAACTAGAAGTCAGCATTCCATCCTTTCTGGGGTTTTGATTTTTTATGTTCTTAAAATGGAATCCAAATCGACAGACAGAGCTTTATTTATAAAAAAATAAAAAATAAAAAAAACTTTTGTATTTCATTATTGTTGTTGTTGTTATTGTTATGATAATTATTATTATTATTATTATTATTATTATATTTTATCATAGGAATGCATGGGATATTCATTGTATGAACACCTAGAACACATAGGTCATGGTTCCAACAAAAATGAATTAATTTTAAATTAAACTTTTTGGGCAAATGCTCTTCTATTTACCACCAACCTCCCAATTAATGGGTCAAAGAGGACAAATCAAAGATGATGAACTAAATTTAGGTGGTCTCCAAGCACACTGTGTCAAACCAAACAAGAGCAGGAGTAACACAGGACAGATGGAGAGGTCACTGACACATCTGTTGTGGAGGAACATCTCCATACCCCAAACCACCAGCTACTCTCACTTCTACCAAAAACAACTCCAGTTAAAGTTCCACTCTGGGCCATCAGAACACCGAACAGTCCAAAGAAATGACAACAGTGGAGGGGGGCACAATCTATTTTTATACCACATGGATTTTGTTTAGGAATTTGACATGAATCCTCTCACAGTGTGGCACTTGAGGTAAGCCGTGAATGTCTGCAGTGTTGATGGAGCTCTGCATGAACACCACAGTGATGGATGGGCTGGAAGACATGGGACACAATGGTGTAAATTGAAAACAGAGCTGGAGGGTGAGAACTGACGACCTGGCAGCCGGTCTGCGGAGGGCTCCTGACTGACAGCACATGGCAGGAGTGGAACAGTCTTTCGTCTGTCTGTCTACCTGTCAGTTTATCTCGCCATACGTCTCCAGGTTATATACCCACGCCAGATATTTAAGCAATGTCTTATGAGCAAGAGTGCTGTTGTACTGAATACTAACACAGCTGTGATTCCTCCCAAGGCAGTCAGCATTGTGAAAGTGAAAAGTGATATTGCCTGATATCTTCATCAAATTATTATGAATATCAGCAATATCAGAGAAGAATACTGTTGTATAAGGTACAATATAGCAACACATAGCAAAAGACGCAATCACATTTACTGCTGCTTTGTGATATTTCGCATTCATTTCAATAGGAATGCACATTGACAACATTTTCAAAGAAGGACAAAATATATTCCCAACTAGATTTTGCATCAGATTGAAGTTGGTCATGTTTTTTATACTAATCTACAACAAAGAAATAAAAATGGATGCAAAACATTATTAGGATTCAGTATGTTTAACATTCCAGCAGCACACAGACACAAAGCCTTACTGTGTTTTAAAAGGGATGTGACATGTTCCGCCTGTCATTACTGTCAAGCAGTTCAGAGCTGGTACATCATCTTTTAACACACTTCCTGTGTAATGTTATGGTTAATCTCACAAACCACAACGTTCGTTTCTCTGACAACAAAAGTACAATATACTGCAAAAAAATAACATGAGCACAAGCTTGAGCACAAAAACAGACAGTGTGGTTGGTGGGTACTTTTACCTCTCAAACAAAAACACTTTCAGCAATACAGAACAAAACACACATGAGATTGATATTTACATACATATATTTTTTTTAAAATATTTGCATCCTCCAGGTATGAATGAGAAATTCATTCTTAGATGTTTTCACTAGCACAATTTTACATAAAGACTTTTATTATGTTATTTTGAAAATAGTGAACATGGTTATGGTTTTGAAACACATGTATTGTGTATAATGGTATTTTGTTGATATAAACTGAGAAAACATTGCACATGTTAACTATATTGCATTGATACAACAAACCAGATAATTATATTAGTATATTTATGGTATACACCGTTCAAAAGTTAAGGGTTGATATAATTTTTAATGTTTTCTTATCCTCACAAAAACTGCATTTATTTGATCAAAATACAGTAAAAAGAGTTACGTTTTGAAATAACTGGTTTCTATTTTAATATATTTAAAAATGTAATTTATTCCACTGATGACAAAGCTGAATTTTCAGCATCCATTACTCCAGTCTTCAGTGTCACATGATCCTTCAGAAATCATTCTAATATGCTGATTTGCTGCTCAAGAATAATTTATTTTTATTATCAATGTAGAAAACAGTGGTGCTGCTTAATATTTTTGTGGAAACCGTGATATATTTTCTTGGATTCTTTATAAAGTCTATAGATTCTATTAAAAAGAACAGCTTTTATTTGAAACAGAAATCGTTTGCAACATTATAAACATCTAAAAAGACACTTCTGACCAATTTAATGCATCCTTGCTGAATAAAAGTGTCAATTAAATATATCTTACTGACTTTTGTCTTTTGATGGTCTGGGACATCTACACGGTGCAATAATTGCAACCATACAAATGTTCCAGTTTATCTTATGAACACCGGTAACCAGAAAACATACTGTCACCTTGAACCGAGCACCTTTTTGGCCTCTTAATAAATATTTTATTCATAATTTTTACTATTCTTTGGACATGGTGTGTGAGCTCTCTTTTTCCCCATAGTCATTCAGAACAGCCACGTCACAGGTTTAATGTGTGGCTTCATATCTTGCATTTTATTTGGAGTGATTTTTGGCCATGTTTTTTTGGAAAGTGCCCAGCTCAAGCATTCTGGCAACATATGAAATCTTTGAAGTCATTGTTGACATGGACTTTGATGTTGTCCTCCATCACTTCTGAAGATATGAAAGTTCGTCCACTGACAAGCAGAGGACACTAGTACTCTTTAGACATCAAACATGACGGAGTGAGCGACCAGCATAAAGCATTTGTTGTGTGGAGTGCATTACCAGGGCTGTCACATTCACCCGCTGAATAATGAGACCCCTTACTGCTTATACTGAGACGGCATCACAAAGAGATAGTCTAAAACACTTCCAATCACCTTCTCTACCATTTTAACAAGTACTACACAAGAAAAATCCATATTATTAGTACAAAGTACACATACGTTAAATTTTTGTGCTGTAACATTTATTAAATGTTTCTTTAATGTTTTAAACATTTACGTATTGGATTTTGGCCTCTCATAAAGTAACTCTGCAAGTTTTGCAAACTTCCTGTGGTCAATATATTAAATGCATGAGAAGCAGTACCTGTTTTCTGGGTCAGGGATGGTCATACTGCGGGTGATGTAGCACATTTTGAGGGGGATGTATCTGCGGTCGCCCTGTAAGGACAGCGAGGGGGAGCTGGGGATATCGAAGTGAGGACTGCCAAGATGAGGGGACTCAGGAGGCGGCGTCTCCCAGCCGATCTCGGACACGGGTGACCCTTTTTTCACATATGGCGTTGCTTCCCGCATGTACTTTACTGGAATGAAAAAAGAAAGGGGTCGGTGAAGGGTCGCAACATTATCGCGAGTATCTGAGAACTGTTCCCACGTTCTCTTCTCTAATGTTCTTTGATGAAAAAAACAGTATCAGTAGACGCACATACTCAAAGACAACAACACGAAACACCTCAGCGAGTTAATTTTCCATCACATGTGTGCGCTGGGCCTTAACCAGTCAAAAATGAAAGCAGGAAACCCCTACGCAAACCACTTCACTCCCACAGCTGTCCTGAGTGAGGAAATCAATTCACCGCACATTTGCATAGTATCCTATTGCATCGCTCAACGATTACTGCTGGTTTTATGACAGGCCAATGAACTCGAGGCCAAAGCATCTGCACATGAACATGCTGATAAGGGATTACAACCTCCATGATTCTCAGGTGAACGTCACGCTGAGGGCCAATTATTTCCATTCCATATGACAGTTTAATCTTTACAGAAAGCTGTTGACCAAGTGAGCGCAGAGCTATTTCACAACACTAGAGGCATTTCACAATTACCCATAAAGAAGACATACTAAAATGGGCTGTTTGTCTATTTGGCATGACATCAATTTGGTTAAAACAATCATTTTGAATGCCTGGGGGTAACATACCACTTGCATATTACATAAATGCTTCTCCACAAACATGTTTGCACATAATATGCTGCAGTATGCCAAGTAAACAATTCATAACTACAGGACAAGGTAATAAAAGATCAAAAGAATGATTTATAATCATTCAGAATTCACCCTGAAAAAAGACTCAAAAGTAAAAAGACTCAAAGGTTTTTCAAAAGTACGCTACACTAACTGCATGCTTTTAGGTTGGGAGACCAATTAGATGTGTTGGATATTCTGATATCTACTATAAAATTAACCTAGCATCTAGCATGCGACAAACTACATGAGGTGACCTTCTCAACTGTACACAATCATTAAAAAAATCATACAAAAACCGTTCTGTTTTAACTACCAAAATGACTAAAAAATGTTTATGTATAATTATAGTTACTAATTAAAAATAGTTTTTTTTGAATGTATATGCTTTAGATCATTGAATATACAGTGGAGAACAACCTACAATTTCCTAAATTTCAAGGTCACGGCTTAGTCCTATTTGAAGTTACCCTAAAAGGAGTTGAAGGGCAGCTTTTTAAGCATATTTCATAAATTAATTGTATTCTGAACACAGTATAAAAAAACCTAAACGGCATATTTGAAAAAGAACTTGGATCAAAACCCTATTTAACTGGCAGCATTCCTCCCATTTTCACTGAGATTGTAAGATGGTGGGCTGCTCTATATAACTGAAACCCTGCAACAGGAGGATGTCCAGATGAAGACCAAAGGGATGACCCTTTCAGCCATTGCAAGAGAAGTTGGTCATTCCAAATCTGTGATTTCTCGAATACTGCAGGTTTACAATGACACTAAGTTCACACTGCAGGTCTTAATGCTCAGATCGGATTTTTTTTGCTGAAATCCGATTTTTTTGCACTGTTGTTCACATTGTCATTTAAATGCGAAAGCCATCAGTCTCATGTGTGAACCGTATACAGCCCTGAAATGACCCGCATGCGCAGAAGAAGACGTGACGTCAGACGCAGCGCACTGTGTTTGCAGAAATAAAAATGGATGCTGCTCGTGTTAGCGTGTGTTTAGCAATTTTTAAGTTAATGTGCAATCGGAGCCTAAATAACGAAGTGATATTATTGTCTATATATTGTCTGCCATAGTGATTTTAATCTTCCCGCCTCCTCCAGCGCAGAATTGTGACGTCTGGTGCATTTCAGTGACGTAAAAATTGCATGAAATGCGACATGGCCGTTCAGACTGAAGTCGCATTGCAAAACATCGGATATGTATCAGATTTAGGACCACATATGAAAGTGGCCTGGGCCTGATTTGAAAAAAATCGGATTTGTGCTGTTCAGACTGTCATAAGAAAATCAGATATGGGTCACATTTGGGGAAAAAAAAAAATCGGATTTGGGCCAGTTCAGCCTGCAGTGTGAACTAAGCCTAATTCATTCAAGTCCCCCAAAAAGGCTGGTCATCTATGCAAGACAAATACGACAGGATAATGCAGAGACTCTTAACGGGGAATCGGTTCAACACTGCAGATGGAATTGCTCACCAGTTCAGCGATGAACAGGGTATGGATCTGTTTCGATATGTTTAAAAGAAGTCGGTGAGAGCAAGTTTAATTTATTTGGGTCTGATGGGAAACATTTTGTTCAGCATCAAACTGAGGAAAGACTGAGAAAGTGTGTAAAGAAGTTAGTGAAACGTGGAGGAGGAAGCGTCAGGGTTTGAGGGATGTTTTCTGCAGCAGGAGTTGGGCCTCTTATACAGCTACATGGCAGAGTTGAATGCAAATATTTATCAGAACCTCCTGCAGCAACATGCAGTTCCATCCCTGCAAGCATCTCCAAATCAGCCTGCAATTTTCATGCAGAACAATGCTTTAACTGCAAAACAGTTAAAGCAGTTCCTTGAAGCTAAGAACATTGAAATAATGAAATGGCCAGAGTCTTGATCTAAACCCAACTTAAAATCTCTGGAAAATCATTGGCGACAAAGTTATGGTTAAGAAACCCACTACAGTTACCAACTATGGAATAGATTAGAAGAAGAGTGAACCAAGATCACACCGGCGCGGTCTGAGAAACTAGTGATGTCCTGTGGCCGCAGATGTGTTGAAGTCATTCAAAGCAAGGGTCTGTACACTTCCAACTAATTTATGACAGCTGTAACCCTCCAAAATTTTAATTGTAATATTCTTTTGTGCTACAGTGGTTCTCTAATTTTGATCATTGTGTTTTCCACAAAATAAAGGTTATTGTTGAAATCTCTTGGTTATATTGTCAAACATGTTAGTATAACAATGTATACTGTATCTACAGCTGATATTCCTTCAAATTGTGAGCGATGAAGATTAACAATATTTTAAAAATAATCAAGTATTTATAGATTGTTCTCTAATTTTGATCTCCACTGTATAAAATATTACATTTATATAATTATATAATACACATTAAATAGCAAACACACCACAAATTAATGGTTTATACTGTTTATAGGCATTTCCCAACACGATGACAGGATAGCAAAACACCGCAAACCTCATAACACAAACAGAAAAAAATAATTAGTTTCAACCTTCTCATGTTAACATTTTGTTGGTCATTTGTCAAAAACTTAATTTTGAGTACCTACTTTGTATCCTATTTTCAGAAAGTTTGAATGTCTGCATTCAATCACTCATCTAAATGGTTTCTCTTTGGCTAAAAATGTATCCTGAATTTAGGATAAGAAGTTTGTGCTATTGCTCATGTAACAAAAAGACAGTGAGGAGGAGACAATACCATGCATTTTCTGTCCTACACACATAAAGTATGTTATCATCATGACCTTCAGTTTACACGTTAACGCAGGAAACACGACTTACAAAGCTGCCCGGTCACTAAACTTAAATGTCTAAACGATAATCTCTGTCTTTACACCTTCGCACTGATAAGAGTAACAAAGACAAACGACAAAACAAAGAAAGATAACAACATAATCCATATACTCAATCTGAATGAGGAAGCGATTCAGAATGCCACTGCCAAAGTCTCACATGTAACAGTGTACTTCAGGGTCAAGGATTCTTCAGTCAGCTCTTGCATAAAACATTACTACTCAGAACTTTAGAGTCCACCACACAGCAGGTGGAACTCTATTCAGAGGCGTAAGAGCTCCTGTGGTCCTTTATCCTCAAGGACAAGCTAAGAGACCGGCTACAAACACAAACCTATATGAAAGGATTTTCTATGTTCTACAAAGGCAATGGGTAACTTTGTGGTAAAACAGTTAGTTATAACTTCTCTTTGTTTAAAATTTACTTCTTTGTTTAAAACTGAATCATCTTACTTCAACATCAGGCAACAGATGTGTTATGCACATGTCCTCTATGTTTCATTACAAAAATAACTTTCTAAAAAAAGTTTCCTAATGCTGCTGACTTTCGTTTGGGGAGTAATAGGTTAGTCCCAAGCAAAATGTAAAATTATTATGAAAATTAGCAATGAGAAATGGTGTGTTTATGGTTGACTGCTTTCATATACGCTATTATATCCATGTTTTATTGGAGAACAGTCCATGAGAGATCCATTTTTCTTGAACATTCACACTTGGGAGTGGACATTAATTGCTCTCATTATGATGTGCACTCAAGGGAGAATGTTAAGTGCAACAGCTGAGAGCACCAATCACAATGAGAGTTTAAGTAGGAACTTCAGTCGCATGACTGCAATAAGCACCACTGAAATTTCAAAAATCTGTCCATAAATCTAAATGTGGCATTTACGCACTTCACTGACTCACTTGCAAAACCTGCTAAATGTAGTTACGACTCAGTGGAAAGGACTGAGTCCTTTTATTTTAGTCATTTAACAATATTTAACTACATTAAATATATGCACTGCTGTTGAAAAGTTTGTGTTCTGTAAGGTTTCTTTGTTTTTGAAAGAAGTATTTTGCTCACCAAGGATGCATTTATTTGAGCAAAAACAGCAACATTGTAAAATATTATTAATTTAAAATAACTTTTTTTATTTGAAAATAGAATATTTAAAAATGTAATTTGTAAAAGTAAAATAAAATATTTTAAAATGTAAATTATAATGATAGAAAAGCTGAATTTTTAGCAGCCATTACTGTCACATGATCCTTCAGAAATTATGCTAGTTCAGAGCTCAAAAATAAATAATCAATTAATAATAATAATGTTTGACATTGTTTTTTAACGGTAATGTATTTCAATATATAATAGGGAGTTTCACCCCAGCCACCATAAACCCATTAAACCTATATAAACTACTAAACCATTTAACTTTAAAATTATATTTTATAGCAATATGCACCAGAATACCAATGGACAGGAATATTAACTACATAAAAAAATACATGAAAATACATGCAGGAACTTCCGTGACGATGTGAATGCATTTTCTTTAATTGAATCACTGAAACTAGCGATATTGAACTGAATCAGCAATAAACTGATATCAAATGAATAATAACTGATTGCTATTGTCCTTTTACAGCTGCTTTATCAGAACAGATTTTTTTGTATCACTGAATCGCTATTTTCTTATTTATCACTGTAAAGCTGCTTGGAAACAATCTGTATCATATAAAGTGCTATAAATAAGACAGACTTGACTTGTGTTACTTAATTTTATATTGCTAGAAAAATCATTTCAAGTAGTAACACCACTATTGCACAATTATTTTAGATTGGTTGTTTATAAAAGAACAGGCTGGAATACCAACATTAAACCCAATTGACATTGACTTATGCTCCAGGTGGTTTGTGTGTTTAAAAAACGGGATCAATGTTACATGAAACCAGTTATTCTAGTCTTGCGGCTGCTGTTCAATTATCTTGCTATGTGGAGTTGGCTTTGTTTGAGAATATACAATCCTTTGTCTCCTAAACTTTTGTTAAAGGGAATGTTAAGAACTGGCCAAGTCACGTTCCAGGCTGGATCGAGGAAATGATATTGCTTTGAATGTTTTGAACTTGCGCTTCCTTAACCATTAACTAACTGGGCAACAAGTACTAAGGTAAAACGATCTGATCTTGCATGTAGTGCAAATGTGTTGTCCCCTGCTCCCTGTATCTAGTGCATGCTTTAAAAAATGAGGTCATGTGACTTGTGAGAGTGGTCTTTACTACACGTCCCCCTCCCTCTTTAACAGACCAGCCCTCATTCCAATCCCAGTCTCATTCTCTCCCTCTTTATCATTTATTTACAATACTGAATCCGCGAGCGAATGAGAAAGAACAGAAAGCATAAGGTGCCACATTCCAGGAATGATTTATTCGTGCTTTTGGCTCATGCATCTATCTTAGGTAAGCTAACTAAAACTGTTTGCAGAGTCATGCTGTCATGCTTTGCACTAGTAACATTGAAAATGTGCTTTGACTTCCAGAGCGTTTCATTATCCCCATTTCTTTGTCTAGGCTTCTACGGCGGGTCTTCACTTACCACAGTAATTGGGTGTTTTTAGAGAACAGTGATTCTAGTTTAAAACATATCTATGAATGCAGGCACTCAAATCCATTTTTTCTTTCAGTACAATAGTGTGTTGTTGAACACTCAGTGCCTGAACACACATTTAATTTATCTTCATAAAACATCAGGCATACACACAAGCAGCTTTTTGTGTGCAGTGTTTATCTGGTCAGCCTCATTACAAACTGCCTGGGTTTTTAAGAATGGGATTCTTTGTTCAAAAAGGAAGAATAAAGCCCTTTTTGGACTTCGATTGGTAAATTGCTAATTTGAGGCATGAAGTGGTCCTCCAAAAAAGACAAAAGAGTCCTTTACTTAAATCGACAATTTAACTTTTTTGGCGTACACATAGACAGGTAGCTATCAAACTGTCAAATCGCTTGAGACTGCTCTTATTTTTCTTTAATATCATCCAGAGACCTTGACTTCAATGTGACTGGCTCTGTAATTTTGCCAAAGACATTGACTTGTCCCCCAGGACAAATGTGTTTCTCGAGGATATATAGACAAAGAGTATGGAAAGGCATCAGGGAGTCTGTTAAAAGAAGATGGTGTTGATTGATAGAGTGGTGACAGGGTAAAATACAAGCTGGGTGTAGTACATCTGTGGGAGTAAAAGGATGTGCAGATATTTCTGGCAAGAAATGTCAAAGTAAATTATTCAAAGAAGCCAAATCCCAAGGACAGGAGAAAGGAATCAAGGGCCTTGATTTGACATGCAAAACCCACTTGCTTGAGAAAAATAGTGAGTCTGATGGACAACAGTTGATGGATATACTGGATGGTGTGTTCACTGAAATTAAACTATAAACTTAATTGACCTTTATGTTAACACTAGTTGGACGTTTTCCTTTTAAATCAGAATTTCTGTTTGAAGATTTGCAATGATGAGTCTAACTAGTGAAATGTTTCATCAATTTTTCAAAGTGTGCTGATGATAACATGAGTGCTCCATAGGAATCAAATTCATGCTTGTATGATTCCTTTTCTGCTTTTAAAAAAAAAGATTAAAACAAAAAAAGGTATCAAGCTTGTTTTTATTTTTTTAAAATAAGTCAGATATGTAATGGCTTTAAATCAATAGCTCATCCAAAAATTTGAATTCAATCATAATTTACCTACTTTATTTTATGGAACACACAAAAAAAAAAAAACCTTGCTCATTTCTGTATAATGAAAGTGAATGGTGACTAGGTTGCAAGCTCCAAAATTGAATCATACAAGCACTCCATATAACTAGAGCGCTATGTTCCATGTCTTTGAAGTCATATGATAGATTGGTGTGTTGAACAGGCCAAAATTTAAGTTATTGACTGGAAATCCTGACATTAGGCATAGCTCTCAAATCTCATTTATGGAATATGATTACATGCATATATTCAAATTTGGTAAACCATCAGGATTGTTTATGAGACACATTAACCTCAAACCTGGCCAGCAACTTTATGTGCCATTTTTGACATCTTCTGGTCATCGTTCACTATCGCTCCAAGGGAAAAAGTTAACACGCAACTATTTTATCTATATTTTAAATTTTTATGAATTTGTACATCTCATCCGTATGTTTTCATACGATCTGAGGGTTGGGTTTAGCAGAGAACCATCATTTTTAGTTTCTTTTCTAAAAACCATAAAATTTTATACAAATTAATGTGAAATTGCCAACTTGTAAAATAGTTAAATTTTTCTTCCATGAGATTGGGTTGGAAAAAGTAGTGTCCAAACGGGCAAAGCAGTGTGCTAAACTTCTTTTGTGTTCCATGGAGGAAAGAAAGTCAATACTGGAACGACGTGAGGGAGACACACAATTTCCAATATTCTTTTCTTCTGCTAGACAAAAACGGATACCAACATCGGCCCATCAGCGACTGAAGCACAGGCAGATATGACCTCTGAAGGCAATTCAATCCTGAAGCATGAGGATATGACAAAAGCTACAGCACATCTGTGTTCACTTAGTCACAAAGACGTCAGGTGGGGAGCTGTGAAGCCACTGAACAGGCCAAATATAGATATGAAATCTTGGTATTTAGTCGCTTGAATCAACTCGAAAGCAACAAATTTATACGTTTAGTTTCCAAAGTAATCTGATGGTAGTCAAAACCGACAAACTTTTATGGTGTTTCAACAGGTCAGATGCAGAAATCAAAACACTGACACTCACATCCACAACTGAGCTCCAATGCCCCGTTTAAATTATTTACAGGAGACTAATCTGACCCTCAGGTCAGTGTACAGGAAAGCCCTTAAATATCATTAAAAAAAATGATACCGTGGTATGGGGTTAAAGTCTCTCACAACAGAGAACAGCTAATGCAACAGCATGTCCAGCAATAGGACTGATAGTGAAAGAGCTTTGCATATACTGTATGACTGGGATTTTAAGATGTACAGGACAAGGAAATACGGATTACAACAGGATACATTCTTACAATAGTATCTTTGACAGAATAAATACAATACATTTGCCTGATTTGCTGCACTTACTGAAAATTCTCCCATATTCTGATCACAATAAACACCTTTTTGAAGTATAAACATTGATAAATGCTCAGTATTTCCCTGCAGTGTGCTAGGACCTTAGCTTTTAATTTGCCTAAATCAAGTTTGCATATTTTGCATGTTTTTAAATGGTAGCCTACACTATTTGTATATTTTGCATGGCAGGTATTTTATTTCTAGTTGCTGTTGCAATGCAATTAAAATGCATAGTGTGTCTATGTCTACCCACATTTCTTGAAATCTTCAGCTGTATTGTGAAAACCTTCACCATGACTAAGCGGAATGAAAACATCCTGGAGAGTGGCAAAGTTATGAACGTCCCTCTGAAATCTGAGGTATGCTTTTATGATGCAGTGAGAGGGAATCTCACATCTTTATCACTCTCAAGGGTGCTTTCATCCGTGATGCACAACACCGGAGGGCACAGCAAACACGTCCATCACTCTGGCAATGACCTTCCACAGGTTTAAGCGAAGGACGGGTTTGCAGTACCTTCATGAACACAACTTAAACCAGCCTGGTTTGCTGGTCTAACCTGGTTTATGCAGGTCTAGCTGGTTTCCAAGATGGCATTTAGTTGATTTAGCTGGGCAACTCGCTGGTTTTAGAGAGGTAGTGCGCACAGCATACCAGCTTAGACTGGCCAAACGTGTTTTTAGTATAAAGTAAGCCTTTTCTACCTTGTGAATGTTGTTTATGCCTCCCCAACAGGTCCATTCACACCTGACTCAAACTCAACAGCCCCACTGACAGATTTCTAGCCTTTCTTCCGTCCTTACCTTCCAGCATAACCTCTCTGCCCGCTTTCTTCAGCACCTGCACCGCCTCGTCGTGCGTGGCGTCCCGCAGATTGATCGCGTTCACGGACAGTATCGCGTCCCCCACGTAGAGCGCCTGAGTCTGGTCCGCAGCCAGACCTTTGAATATTTTACTAATAAGAATAGGCATCTTGTTCTCCTTCCCGCCTTTGATGCTTATCCCTAATCCACCGACCTCCTGCTTGATAACTTTGACACATCTTTTGCGGTTCGCAATCGCTTCGGGAACTTGTGAATCCGTGAAAGGAGTCCTTACTCCGGCTTTGGGACTGTTGGTGGGGTCCGGCAGGTCACCGTAGGAGCCGTTGGTGGTGATGCCGTTCAGGTTAACGCTGGCGTCGGTCGCGGGCTCCTCGCAGCTGAGCGTCAGCGACGCGTCGCTTAAACTCGCCAGGACCGCGTGCCATCGCTCTCGTACTAGCACCTCCAAACAGGCACTTTTCTGCACTCTGTTACCACAAACCGCCATCTTTGAAGCATTCTTAAAATGCCATGTGATTTCATACACGCGCACAGGACTTTACCCCCGGACAGGGAAAAAGTTGTGATTCAGGTTGGATAGTTTCAGCCCCTCTACAGGCTCCACATGCATATCCTCTTTGGGTGGAGCAAATGTCTGAGATGTCCTGTGTGTGGCCATGCTGAACTCTCTCTCTCTCTCTCAGGAAATGTTCGGATTGAAGTCTGTGTGATTCATCTGTTAAATACATCATCTATCACAGGCACGGTCTTGTCTTAAACTGTGTTTAGCACTAACGTTATCTCCACAATGAAAGACGGCAATTCACATCTTTAAATAGGCGGTTCTTTTTAACGTTTGAAGTGTAAATCAGCAGTTTGGGAATTATACAGAATGTATATTAAAAATGCTCTGGTGATACTTCTTCGGTCTAACGTGTTTCTTATTAAGTTATCTCAGGTGAACGCGATTTCTGTTCACCAGCGTTTAAGTTACGTCGTTAAATCACGCTGCCACTTGTAATCATACGTTGTGGTCACTGAAATATTTAAAACGCCAACTATAATAAAATACAGTTATATTTAAAAAGAACATGTTCTTTTAAGACCGCAATAACCACCCATAATTAGCGTCTTGTGTGTAAGTATGGAACAGATTTCCGCTGCTGTAATTCACACGAATTGCGGTGCAGTTTTTGAATTAAACTGAAAGTTGCTTTGTACCTTGACTCACTGTTGCCGTCGAATGTACGTAATGGAGATAAAGTTATTTGTGATAGTTATCTCCAAGCAAGGTGACAAAAACGGATGTGTTATATCATGTAAACAAAACACTGCAAACGAACAGTCCGGCAGACCGCACAGCGTTCAGTGACGCTAAAAGTTGAGTTTTTAGTGCCATCTAGTGTTTCTTCTTGGTTACTGCATTTACATGACACCAGCATAGAAAAGAAACAGCGCAATTGTATTTTGTTTGCATTTTATTTGTCTTTTATTTATATTTTGTATATATTTTTTTATATATTTTATCGTTTGTAAGCAGCATTTTTGTCTAATGTATAACCCTATATATTTATGTTTAAATATATTTATACCAAAAAATTACAATATATTTATGTAAATTATCTACCAAAATATGTTTCAGCCATTTTTGTATATTTCTGAAAAGCATTTAAAAATATATTTTGCTCTATATATTTCAACCCAAAAAACTAGTCACGTCAAATTTATAGGAAAACGTTATTTGTTGTGTAATCATATACATATAATCATATATATATGTATAAATTAAACTATTATTATTATTTTCTCTAGTAAGCTATTGCATTTAGCCTAAATGTAGGCTACTCTAAGATTTGAAATGTATTTTCTTGCCCCTCAAATACATTTTAAAATATATTTTGGTAAATGAAGGTTGACATGAAATATATTTTCTGTTTCAAAACTATATTTCATTGAGCTTCACTGTTTATAACATATATTTAGAATACATTTAAAATATATTTTGGCCACAAAATATGGGTTATAAAGAGTTTCATAAGGGGCCATATAAAAAGTCTTACTTGCTACTGTGAAATAAGCAAAATAAACAAAATAAACAAAATAAGATTTCATTTTTTCACAGGTAACAGTTTACACAAAATATAACATCAAAACATAACAAAGCTATGCAGTCTTTGGAATACATGCTTGTTTTTAAGTTGGTTAGTTTGTTTTAAATAAGCAGATTGTTTCTGTCCCTGACTAATGATCAAAGCAAGAAAAATAAGCTGTAGACTAAATTAGTTCCTCATAATAAACATTTTCTAAATAGCAGGTTAGATTTGCAAACTTGATGATCCTTTTTATGTTGCATTTCCACTGGTTCAAAAGCTGACTTTGAAGCAAACACTATGATCAGATACAATACAGCAATAAAATGTGATCAGAAGAGATTTCATTAAGCTATCTAAAGAAAACCAGAAGAACAGTAGTGTTGCTGTGAACAATGTTTGTGCCCTAAACAATGTTTCATGTCGCTCTGGGTTTGATTATGACTAAATTAAGGATTAAGACCTGCATGAAATTTACAAGTTAACCCCACTACAACTTGCAGAAATCTGTGCCTGTAATTTACAAGGCCTGCTGTACCCAGGGGAATGGTTTTTCCCCCCTCTTTTTCCTTTCTAAACTGTGCAAGTGCTTTTTTGTCGGTCCCTCAAGATAGTGAAACAGCAGGGAGGCACATGCAGCTCATTAGAGTTGAAATAAAAGGCCATGTAGGAACGTTAGTGCTCTCCAGTGAATGGTGAGAAGAGAATGACTCAAAGGTGAAGGACAGATGCAGCCATGTACTTTCATTACTTCCCCACTACCGTCAAGATTCTTTCTTTGTGTGGTTTAAGTATAAAATGATATTGAAATCACGACTCTTTCATGCCATGTGACTATTTCAATGACTTATGCATGTTCTTTCTGTCAGTATTTCTGCATACTTTTAGTTAGAGATTTTTAACAGGATGCAAAGGTGTTAGCCTATATAAATTTATAAAAATGTCATAATTAATTACAATCCATTTGTTTTATATCAGTATTCCTAACTGATTCTTATTCACAACTAGCAAAAATATGTTCTACTATGTTTGCTAATATTCCCATTACGTTATGAAAATGTTATTTCTGAAAATGTTCAAATTGTCCAATTTTTTAAATGCTTTAAAGGGTTACTTCAATCATGACAACTCTCGGAAGATTTTAGCATGGTGATGAATATGACAATGTTAATGTATTTGGTCTTGGCGGAATAGATCTGCTACGCTGCTGCTGTTGTTGGTTATTGCTGTAGTTGTAGATTATTTCTGCTGCTGCTGCAAGCAAGTACAGGAACTTACTACTGCCAATGCATATGGCAATACGGTGCCGTGAGTATTTAAGACATACTGCTGCTGCACAAATAGCATGGAAAATAACCCGTAGCAGATCTACACAGGTGGAGCTGGGGAAGGTGGAGGGTTTCAGAGAAACTCTGGAAGTGCGCTGCAGGAATCTCAAGTGAATTCTAGCCAGCCGTATAAATGCAGGGCAGTAAGCTCATTGGCTGCATATGCAGCATGAACCAATCAGCTTGTGCCAAGTCGTTTAACTCTCTGAATATCATCAGTTACGTTAACAACCCATCAGCCTGCGCCATCTAGAGTTTCATGACTGAACTATATATTTCACCCAAAAATGAAAATTCTGTCATTTATTACTCACCCTCATGTTGTTCCAAACCCGTAAGACCTTCATTCATCTTCAGAACACAAATTAAGATATTTTTGAAGAAATCTGAAACCTCTCTGATCCTCCATAGACAGCAAGGATAATATCCCGATCAAAGCACAGAAATGTAGCAAGGACATCGGTAAAATAGTGCATGTGACATCAGGGGTTCAACTGTAATCTTATGAAGCTATGAGAATACTTTTTGTGCACAAAGAAAACAATAATAATATAAATTATTCAGCAATTTTTCTCCCCAAGTTACCATGTTCCTCCATTTTGGAGAGTACCCCAGAATGTAATCAACGTAATAAGCATTGTTTGCGTTCAGTAGAAAGTGTGCGCATATGACTAATATGATTTACTTAAATTAATTTTGAATACATGATTTAAACATATTTTTATATAAAAGAAAAAAAAAAACCATCTATATAAAGCCTATGTAACAGTCTTAAGTCTATATAACTGTCCCACCGCCCTCATGACTTTTGTTTTTATTTCTCTGCCTGGCTGTTAGTTTACTGTATATTGGTACTACTATTGCATTGCATCATGGGAACATAGTGGAAGGCCAAGCTGTAATGCAATAAGTTCAGTTCAATTCAATTCAATTCAAGTTTATTTGTATAGCGCTTTTCACGATGCAAATAGTTGCAAAGCAGCTTTACAGAAAATTAAAGTTTCTACATTATATTTAGTAATAGCTTATCAGTGGTGACTATCTCAAGTTGATGTCCATATGGCAGAAATGTATGGTAAAAATCAAGCAGTTAGTTAATGTCATGTAATCAAACAGACGGTGAACACTATTAACAGCAATAGGTAGTTTTGTATGTTGTCTGAGGTGTAAGGAGAATTTACAGTTAAAACCCAAGGACCAGGTGTGTTGAATGAAGACCAGGAGTCAGAGATGCAATCAACTGAAGAAAAATTTACTGAAGAAAATAGTTTGTAGTTTCAGACAGAAGTCAGCTTCAATACTCGCGATGGAGTTCGTAGGCCTCTCTGCGTACATGTTCAAGACACCAGTAATTACACTCTAAAAGAGGTCACTAATTACGTCAATACATAGGTAAGCAAGATTCTGGTTGGTAGATAAACTTAGAAAATCTCCACACATGGACGTAAAACTCGAAGCATATCTTCT
>JAFVLL020038668.1:0-21243 GCA_021397915.2 Tor tambroides
ATGTATACAAGTAGTATTTTAATAGGCACTTTTGGTTACCAGCCCAAATTGCCTTAACCACTTGACCACACCAAGTCAGTTCAATAATAGTCTGGCTCACAACATGATTTACAGCCTTCTTTGGAAGATGCAATTCTGTTAGAGTACTAACACATTGTTTTATTACTGTAACACTCAGTTTTAAAGCACATACAAACACACACAATCTCCTTCTGAGTTGTGGAATTTCTGTCAGTCTTCTCTGGATATTTTTTGCTTGTGTGTGTCTGCTCCACTCAGGCTTTTCCTAGGTCCGCTGCTCGACTTTGTTTTGCATATGATGGTCTGAAAGGGTGGAGCTGATCACACAAACAATAGTGCTTTAGTTCGCTATCTTAGTTTATCAGTAAGTAAATGATCACACCAGTGTGGTTAGAGATCAGGCGATTGCTGTGTGTCTCTGATTGTGTATGTTTACACTACAAACCTCGAGAGGTCTAATTAGGACTCATTTAGCTGTGGTTGTTATCGTTGTTGTCTGGTTGTAATGTCAGTGTGTGTGTGTGTGTGCATTTAAACAGCTAAAGCTCATGTTCTGTGAGCATTTTTGTTAGTTAAGTGATAAAAATAATCACAGCTTAGGGGTCATAATTCCTTGTTTTTCTTGTGATCAGGAATACCTTTTTTCTACTTGTCTTTCTTGAATTTGCTCTCTTTGTTTGGTGTGTTTTGTATGCATGGACTCAGAAGGGATTTCTGGGTCCAAGTCCAACCCAAATCCAAAGCCAGACCCAGGGAAAATCGTCACCTTTGATCTCTGGAGCACTCGGCATGGGAAAACAGCAAAACTATTCTTTCATTCCCTGACCACCAGACCTCAGCCCCTGATGTATGCAGCAATGGCTGGTTTCACACACACATAAACTCAATGTACCTACAGCCTGCATTCATAGAAACTCACTTAAATATACAGCCTCAAATACACATCAGCCGTTAAGTCAAATTATTCCCAAAAGCCTGGTCAGTCGACCACTAAATGTACTGATTCTCATTATACGTCATTATACATTGTTTCCTGTCATACTTGCATGAATTTGTAGTCTTATCATGTTGGGAATAACTAGAGGAAGGTTTTACTGGCTCTGTTTTCAGCAATATTTATGTTTGGTTTTAAGCCAAATTTTTTTTAAAATTTTGAATTAATCATGACTATATTTTAGTCCCATCATCTTTTTTAGGCATGTGCAATATATCATTATCATATAGAAGCCTATTTCCATCACGGAATTAAAAAAAAGGTAATGTCAGGGTTCTGTCGTGTGTCATGTGTTCCTGCCTCTTGTGTCCTTATTTGGTTTGTTTCCTGTACTTGTTTCATATGATTATTAGTTAAGTCTGTCCAGCTGTGTCTGTCTCATTAGCGTGTGTATATTAGTTCATGCCCGTTCAGTTTTGTGTTGTCTGGTCTACTCGTTACTCCCCGGTGTTCCTGTGTGTCTGCCTTGCCTTGTCCTGCCCTGATGTCCATTAAAGACTGTGATTTGAGGTATCTCCGTGTTCCTGTGTCCTCCCTCGTGTGTGCACCGTGACAGGTAATTGTGACTTTTTATCTCACAATTCTGACTCTTTTCTCACAATATACAGTATATTTATTTATTTATTTATTTATTTATTGCAGTTCTGAGAAAAAGAATTGATAAATGAGATGTTAAATGACAATTGCAAGTTTATAGCACAGTTTTGAGATGAAAAGTCGCAATTACCTTTTTTATCTAAAAAAAAAAAATTTACAAGATGGACACTTAGATAATAAATGTAATAAAAGGTAATAAATGTGAGATGTATTGCAAGAATTGCAGGATGTAAGCTTGGAATTGTGAGAAATAAAGTCAGAATTCTGTTTTTTTTATTTCGCAATTATGACTTTTTCATAATTGAATGTAATAAAGTAGTGTAATAACTGTTGAATGCAATCTTTAGCAAACTCAAAATGAATATCCATACTATACATTATAATACGGTGCCTAAATTCAGTGATTCACTGATTGAGTTTAGTTTATTGTTTTATTTTAAAATTATTTAGACTAGATCGTGTAGCATTTTAATATTAGCCATTTATCAGTCAATGGTCGTAACATGAAAATAATTAAAGTGATATTACAGAATTTTAATATCAATGCATCAAAATCTTTTCTTTTTTTTTTTTTGGCTTGAGATTAAGGAAACAGTCCAGTAGTCAGAAAGTGAACTTAAACCTGCAAAGCCTCATGTCCATTTAAAATGTTTTAGTTGCATTTCTTTCTTGGCTCATCCCTTTGAAACAGGTAATCTACCCGTATAAGTGCTGGGATTTTAAGCTTGCAAAAGCCGTAAGGATTAAAGTCAGATAACGTCAGGCCTGGACATGTGAAAGTATGATTGACTCTTTCTGCTTGTAAATGGGACATTTTTCCCAGCATGAAGCCCTCTCACATGTGTATGAGTGGCCTTAGGAAAGGACATTAGTGTCATAGTATTTACAACACTGATGAAACATCTACAGTTTAATGACGATGCCAGGCTGATACAGCATCTTAGTGCACAAAGCCAATGTGTGCAAACAGCCATAGTGCAAATCCTGCTACATTGCTTTATTAGTTCATCCCCACCCAGCACTCCAAAAATGTATCTCTGTTCAGACACAGCTAGTAGAGCGTGTCCAGAGGGCAAGTCTGAATTCAAATAAGTACCCAGAATTCCAAATGGGTAAAAAAAAGCCTGACAATAAGATAGAGGTAGTTTGTGCTAGAACCTGGGTCCAGTGTCACATGCTGGGTCCTTTTTGCACCTATATGGGGGCAAATTGAAAATATTTACTGGACATAAATATTTTTACTTGAGATGCACAGTATATTCATACCATATCGATTATTGTACAACATTAAGGTTAATCTTTCGTGAATGTAACTACATACAGCTGCTTATCTGTTTTTATTTGATATATTTTGCAGTCACTGTAATTTCACTAACAGTATTACATACTATGATTTTTCGGGGGAAAAAACATTGAGATATTTATGAAAGTAATGAAGTTGAAGTTTAGAAGAAGGAAATTGTTGGAGGGCTATGTGAATTGTTTTGTGTGTGTGTGTTTTAACCATATGCCAATTAGATTTTGAGATCAACCTGAGGGGAAATATTGAGCCAAAGTTGCATGATCCTACCTGTAATTGTTTTGTTGTGAACTGTTAAGGTGTGTACTGTAGTGTTTTGGTGTCTTTGAGAATATTGCATGTTTTCCCTCAGTTAGATGCAGTCACGTTCAGCCTTCTGGACATCTGGAGGTTTAGTAAGATGGATTAAAATCAGAGGCAAGATTTTTTTTCACAGTCACACACACATGGAGGAGTGAAGCTGCACAAAGAACAGAATAAGTTGAGTAAGACGGATGAAAGATGTGGTTATGTAACAGGTTTTGATGGACTGACAGACTGTCAGTCTTTAATCTTTGATGTTCTGCCATGTGGACAATGACCCCTGGTTTAGAGGCTAGTTGATGGTCTTGTCTGCTTGAACTCTTAGTGACACATAGCAATGCAACAAATGATATCGAAATGATAAGTATGTGTTTTTCTAAGTTATGTTATCCAACATCTCAGAAATGTCATCGGTCAGCATTCCTGTATATGAATGAAACTCAAAATCCAATGGACAATTTGTTTTCTGTCTCTGCTTTTCAATGCCCTTTATTCATACTGTCTTTCTGCGGTTGGAAGCTCTCTTGAAGTTCCTGCCTTTCATATATTGGCTGGTCCAAATGTATATATCCATTCATTGTTTTGTTTTGAGCCCTTGATGTTCCTCTTGATCTTGCGCTTTCAGATCTCACCAACCTCTCCTGTCCGAGTGTGCCCTGATCCATCTCATCTGGCCTTGACTGACCTTTTATCCACTTTTGAAGCCTTTATGAGGCCGATGATGTATTGTATGCCATGTTTATGGAGTTTAGTGCAGTTTATGGAGTTTATTTCCCATTCTAAAGCCAGCTGGATTACTGGTGGCATTACTGTTCTATGAGGACCTTCAGCTGTTTGTAGACTTTTGACTGTTAAATCCTTGGTTACGGGGATTTACGGGCACTATGGGATTCCAAATGCATGAAGAAGCTATGTGCTTTTCATCTCAAAACTACATTTGCTCGTGACTTTCCAAATAGGACCGTTGCTTCATGGTTCATACAGCTTTGATTCTCTAGTTTGTCTCGGTGGCCGCTCCAGATGGGATCTGAGATGACGTGTGTTTGCTTTGCGCTTTCACCAGCCCACGTGCCCAAGCTCTGTCTGTAGGCTCAGGTTTGTTTTTCCATCAGAGGAGCCCTGGGGCAGGGCAGAAGGCCGCTGTGTCCCGTAACACACTCATGATGATAGCGATGAAAGCTGTGTTGTCCTTGCGCTCAGGCCTAATCCAATAGCCATTGTGTTTTCAGAGCTATCTCACTGCATAATGCAACGGATCATACAACCCATGTGCTTGCGCACACATAAATGTTGGCGTGTGCCCACACATTCATGAATATGGGGCCCAGGGAAGGTAAACAGATGGAAAGATATCACTTTTGGGTCTGCGACAAGTCAATTTTTCTTATTATAATCTGTATGATAGTCAATTGTATGATAAAGAATGAATGGACAGTTGGACAGAGTGTGATTTCATGATGTAACTTCAGTGATGAGGCATTTGGAGAGTGTTAACATGGCTTTAGGAAGTGCTGGCTTTAGGTATTATGCTCAATCTCCCTTTGACGTATTTTAGAAAAGCAGATAGATGATTAGAAGATGAATATTGAATATCGGGTTTTAAAAACAACCTGGGGGAAATATTGAGGCAAAGTTGCATAATCATACCTCTTATTTTGTGGTTTTATGAACTGTGAGAACTGCACCTTTTCCATTGGCATTATCTCATGATAGTCACCTGTAGAATTATCAGGGATCTTTTTCCCATGCAGTGATACTAATCAATCATGATAGTGTTTGTGACAGATGATCAGAATGCGGGTTGAAAATAATTTTGCAGATATATGAGTACACGCACACACATACAAACAAACACACACACACACACACACACACATCCTAGCAGGCACTAGGACTTGTTTTTAGGTTGTGTAACCAAAATTCAATGTTAAGAACCTGATTTTCATTCTCAACCAAAATGCAACATCTGTCCAATGTCAATCTGATGTTATATTGACGTCCTGTGCCTGCTGGGATATTTGTGGTTCAGGTATACCCTACATCAGGGGTGCCCAACCCTGTTCCTGGCGATCGACTGTCCTGAAAAGTTTAGCTCCAACTCTAATCAAACACACCTGACTTTAATTTTCACGCGATCCTGAAGACCTTAATTGGTTGCTTCAGGTGTGTTTGATTAGAGTTGGAGCTAAACTTTGCAGGACAGTCGATCGCCAGGAACCGGGTTGGGCACCCCTGCCCTACATTATGGGGACAAAATGTCCCCACAAAGATGGCAATATCCAAAATCCTTGTGGGGATATTTTTTTGTCCCCATGAGGAAACAAAGCTTATAAATCATACAGAATTAAGTTCTGTAAGGGTAGGTTTAGGTGTAGGGCTGGTGTAGGGCGATAGAAAATACAGTTTTTACAGCATAAAAACCATTACGCCTATGGAGTGTCCCGGTAAAACATGAAAACCCAACGTGTGTGTGTGTTTGTAAATACAGTATATGATGTGTAAAAATATTAAATGTTTGTGCAAAATAGAACATTAAAATAAAAAAATCTGTAAAAATTACAGTAAAATGTTTTTTTTTCACTGTAAATTATATATAAATCTTCGCTTTTTACTTCCAAAATCTGTACATTTAACAGTTTTTTTTTTTTTTTATTTTATTTTTTTATTTCCCCTTAGCTCAGTTTTTCACCATATATATGGAAACTTGCCATTAACCAATTAGCACATTTTTTTTTTTCTGTAGCATTTTTACAGCATTTTATTGTTAAGAATATTTATTTATTCATTTATTTGTTTATTTAAGTGTATGCCTGAAAGTAATGGAAAAAGTCATAAAAATTAATATCAAATATTTTTAATAATAACAAATTCTAATAATTATGATTTTAAATAGTGAACCTTTTCTCAGATCTATTTATTGCTCCTTTTTTCAGTTTCTCTAACATGCTTTTTAATAGTCCTTGTCTAGTAATCAGAGCTGATTAAAAAGATCATGGGAATTTACTGGTCAAAAGCTGTGGGAACCATGATTTTTTTTCTGCTGGTCAGACACTGTCATGGTCAGCCTTTCAGATATCTGGACCTTAATCTGCTTCAGGTTACTCATTACAGTCCAAGTGTATAACACAGAACGAAATGTAGTTCACCCAGAAACATGTGCCTATAATAACATACAAAGAGAGACAACGGCAGTCAGTTCCCAGTAAACAATAAATAATAGATTAGTAAAAGCAGTGATAAACATGAATCAGTGCAACATAAAGAAAAAAAATTGTTTATGTGCAGCAATTTATGACACATTTTGTGCCTCAGTATAAATACACAGTTGTTTTATTGCAAGTGTCCCAGACATTACAGTTCAGGTGGCATTTGTCTTGTTCATATGCTCATGACTAGAAAGAGACTCCATATCTTGATCCTCTTCCCCTCTAGGAGACTCATTTACTAGTCAGTTCTGCTGCTTCAGTGACAGAAGCTTTCCACATCAGTCTTAATCATGTCAAAATGAGGCCTATTTGGCTGTTTTTGGATTAGGATAAAAAAACACCCTCCCTTTTGTTTGAGGTCAAAGGTTCAGCCCGTTTGAAAGGATTGATCATTAACGTTCCTCCCAGACTGGAGAGCCTCTCCCATGGGCTGTTAGCTGGAGGAGTAAAGTTCAGGAGTGAAAGTGCTTAGGTCTGGTATGGGTGGTGTTTGTGCTGGTTTAGTGCTCTGTAGTGTTTCCACCTCTGTGAATGTTGTTTGGACATGAACCTCAAAGTGGCCACATGAGAAATGATGATGGGCATGGCATGGTACACCCAGGCACCACATAAACACACACATTACTCAGTCATAGGACATTTGTTATATTGCCTCCTCAGATTTTAAATGAGCTATTATGTACAGTATCTTATTTTTGCTGCTGCCTTTGCATTGATAGCACTTATAACATATAAAATGATGATGGAGTCTAGGTAGGGTTTGAAACAGAGCCTATCTCTCTCTTTCGTGGTTTGTCTGTCTCCTTTTGCTTGGGGAAGTGATGCTCTTCAGCAGGTGAGCTTGGCTCCGCTCACCAAACATAAAGCTCATTGTGTGTGAACGTCTGTGTGTTGGAGTTATAGCTCGTGGGCTGCTGTCGTCGCTCAGTAAAAATAAACATGGATTTTCCAGCCCCATCTGTCGCTCAATCTCTCCCTCCAACCCCTCTCTCCTTTCCTTGTCACTTCGAAAACCCTTCTCCCCCTCTCGCTCCTTCTCTCATGTCCTCTCTGAACTCTCTTATTAGACTTCATTTTCTCCTTCACTCTTCACATGACTTGGATTACATAGTTTGAGGGTGTGTGTGGGCCTCACACACACCCTGGGCCTCACGTCCCACTGTGACCGGGCTCTACACAGGAAATGCCACACAGACCCCAGGACGTTTTATTCACCGTGAAATGCTCTTACAACAGTAATGCTTTGCGACTACGCAAAGTTCAACAGTTCAAATTCATATTTTAAATGAGTTTTCCCATGTCAGACGTCACATCAGTAACATTTAACAATATCTGGCTAGAGACCTGATTAATGTCATTCCAAATCTGTATGATTGACTTTCTTCTGCAGAACATAAATAAAAACATTTTTTGGCCAACTGGATGATCCAGTCAGTCAGTTTAACTCAAAGACTAGATCAGTGTTATTTGTGAACAAATTTGGTTGTTTTTGTGAAGTAAATGAGTAAGTGAGTAATTCATGAAAAACTGGCTTAAAAGAATGATTCATTCATAAAGAATGATTCACTGATTCTTTTAAAAAAAAAAACATTCACAGCTACTCTGCCCAGGAACTCTCATGTACTCTCAAGACATAAAATTTCACTCAGTTTTTCACACAAAACTATTGTAATACTTTAGAAGACTTGTAATATAGTGAACAAGTCACTTTTATTATAGTTTTATTGTGGTGTCACTCCAAAGCTTGAGGGTCTCAGTCTTCATTCACTTTCATTATATTCAAATGAAAAATCATTTTTTTTGTGTTCCAAAGAAGAAAGTAGGTTATATGAATTTGGAAAAAAAAGATAAATCTGCCCTATCCCTTAAAGGTATAGTTCACTCAAAAATGAAAATTCTGTCATTAATTACTCACCCTCATGTCATTCCAAATCCATAAGACCAGCGGTTCCCAATTCCAGTCCTCGCGCTCCCCCGCTCTGAATATTTTGCATGTCTCTCTTAGTTAACACACCTGATTCAGGTAACCAGCTCGTTAGAAGAGAGCTACGTGCGTGAACTGTGTTCCGATTGATATGATCCCTACACAGTGTTCATTGCTCCCTACTACCTGAGCAGGGGAAATCCGTTGAAGTTTACTTCACTTCGGAACATTCATTCACGGATTTGCGCTGCGCAGCGTCTTCACACACAGACGAAACTTACTAGAGAAGTGTGAAGTGACATATTATACCTCTGTAAATAAATACTATTTAAATTAACGTCTCGCACACTTTAATGCCCTTCGTATGTAACATATACGCTCGCTTCGAACTGGAATCATGGCGGAATATCCAGTGATGTCCACTTCGCAGGGCACATACGGTCGAATAGAACAAACGTCGTATGTGATAAGAGATACATACGAAATATGCAGAGCGGGGAGGCACGAGCACTGAAATTGGGAACCGCTTTGTAAGAACTTTTGTTCATCTTCGGAACACAAATTAAGATATTTTTGATGAAATCCGAGAGCTCTTTGACCATCCATAGACAGCAAGGGTACTACCACGATCAAGGTCCAGAAACATAGTAAGGACATCAGTAAAATAGTCCATGTGACATCAGTATTTCAACCGTAATTTTTCGAAGCTACGAGAATACTTTTTGTGTGCAAAGAAAACAAAAATAACGACTTTATTCAACAATTCTTCTCCTCCTCATCCCGTCTGTAGCGACACGCCGTCGTTGTGGAGAGTATCACAACGCATGCTCGTGCTGACGCATATGCGTGTTGACGGAAGCTGCGGTGCCATGCACATGCATTGTTTACACGAAGCGGAAGTGCAGGCATACGTCCACAATGGCAGTGTGTTGCTGCAGACGGGATTAAGAGGAGAAGAATTGTTGAATAAAGTCTTTCTTTTTTTTTTTTTTTCTGTGCGCACAAAAAAGCATGCTTGTAGCAAAGTACTGATGTCACATGGACTATTTTACCGATGTCCTTGCTACGTTTCTGGACCTTGATCATGGTAGTACCCTTGCTGTCTATGGGAGGGTCAAAGAGCTCTCGGATTTCATCAAAAATATCTTAATTTGTGTTCCAAAGATAAACGAAGGTCTTACGGGTTTGGAACGACATGAGGGTGAGTAATTAATGACAGAATTTTCATTTTTGGATGAACTATCCCTTTAAAAAAGTGACTGTTATTGACACTTGAACAGTTGGCTGGAAGCAAATGGAGGAAGCTTCGTGGAGTGTTGACTTTTTTTGTGGAGTGTGTGTGTGTGTGTGTGTGTGTGTGTGTGTTTGTTAGAGTGATTCATTTCACCTCTCTCTTTGATTCCCACTGTGAAACAACACAGTAGTCAAAGCAGTCTACACATGCTTACTTTAAGAGAAGATCAGGTTCATGTTTAAAACACAACACAAGATGAACATCACAAAACAATAGGGAAAAGCTTTCTTTCTGGCCTATCTTTACTTTTCCGTACTCTTTGTTGTTTAAAACATGCTTATACACACTGAATACACACACTAATTGCCCACCCACAACTATGCTGACATACATGTACCACAGTTCACCAACAAAGTCACTTTCTAACAGGAGGATGTTTTTCAGGAAGCACGGGCAGTGTGGAAACACTTCACCACACAGGCAATAAAATGATATTAAAACACCTTCTCACACACACTCAGCCACAGGATCCCTGCGACACACCTCGACCCTTCTGAACAAACACGCTTTGTGTTGAAAAGTGTGCGTGTGTGGTCATGTGTGTTTTAGATTTATGCCTGTTCAGCATATTTGCGCTGACCACTGTTGGAGAGCTTGCACTTTTCCTTCAGACTTGGTTTAGTCCTGTGGGATGAGAGAGCTAAAAATACAGAAGTATGTTTTCTCTGTAATACCCGCTCTCCTGCTTGTCTTTGTATGAGACTGTGTATGTGTGTGTGTGTGTGTGTATGCCTTTAGGTCAGTGTGTCTGCAGCGCAGCAGCTGTGTGTGCATTGTCAAGGAGGGGTAGATAGGAATTTGGGCATGAGACAATTATGTAATTTATTTTCAACAGCAAACAAAATTGACTTTAGCACTAGAGGTGCATGGTAATATCTATCTATCTATCTATCTATCTATCTATTTTTTTTTTAAATATAATTTAATACAAACAAATAAACAAAAAAAGTGATTTAAATGCCCATCACCTACATCTGTGTTTTTTAGTGAAACAGTGATGGAAATAATACTTAAATATTTTTTACCAGTTGACAACTTTCTTCTGGGTCATTGCTTTATTTTAATGCTGGTTTGCACCTTATTGATGGTACTTTTTGTTAGTACCAAAGCAGAGAAAAAAGGACTACACAAGTCTTCTGATGTGTGTTTTGACCAATAGCTCAGTTCTGAATGTGATGTGATCATCATTCAAACAAATGTTCAGCTGCAGGGCAAATCTGATCCATCTTCATCTGCCTCCCCAGACATAGAGGGGTTTGTTCATTTCCCACACTGACTGAAAAGATCATGTTTGCTGCTGTTTGAGACAGATTACCAGACACCAGAGGAATGTACTGATTCTCTCCTCAGTACTTCAGACAGAACAGACCCCGTCCGTCCTCATAAAACACTGCTGTCTCTGTGGCACAACATCTCATCCTGTAGAGAGATGGACCTCTGACACTCACACGCTCATGGAAAATCCCTCACACACTCACTTCCTCTGCAGATGAGCACTGATACTTTATGAAACATAACCAGGACACAAAAGCATCATGTTTCTTTCCTTTGTGGTTAGTTTCTCTGGCCTCAGGTCAGAGAAATGTGATGTGTTGGTCATAGTTGGCTGTGAGAGCACAATTACATTAGGGTTTGATCACTGTTTTGCGCACATGTTTGTACTAGTGCACTAAATGACCTCTAAAAATGTACCACTCTGTATACTGAGTTACTGTGTTGTGTTACACATAGTGCATTTTATAGTATCACTGGGCAATATTTTGTTTTATTATTTTTGTGGCAACAATATAAATTTAAGCAACATCTGTTAATATTGAGATGATTTTTTGGCACATTTTATTTGTTCATTAAATTTCTTAAAGATAATGCTTAACCCCTCTGATTTAAAATTCAATAGTAAAGTTTGATTCATTTTTATGAATTATGAATCATTTTCAAAAGTTTCATTTCAGTTAACTGAGTAAATGAATCATTAGGGCCCTATCCAATTAATTTTTTTCCTTTTTAATTTTTCTGGATTCCATTTTTTTCTGTTTTAATTTTATAGACTCTGTTTTAATGGTTAAATTACTTTTTTTTTTTTTTTTTTTTTTTATCAAAAAGCATGTCTAATTAATTGAAATCATGAAACTTACAATATTTAACAGCAATTTATTAAAAGTTTAACAACAATTACATTTTTAAGGCCCTATGAAATTTTATTTTTTTTTGAAAAAGATGAAGTATGAAGTTTTAATGGTTAAATTTACTTTTTTTTTTTTTTTTTTTTTTTTTTTTACCAAATTCCATTTTAATGGTTTTATTAAATTTTAATAATCAAAAGAATTTCTAATTAACTGATTTTATATAAAACAATAATTTATTATTATTATTTTTTTTTCTGAAATACTGTGTGTATTTAAATTTTTCTGCTAAATAAACTCCAGTAAATGATTTTTCTGGGAAATATTCCTATAAAAATATTGTTTTAATAATAATTTTGATTTATTTTATTTATTTATCCAAAATTTGGCAAATTCCGTGACATTCCACGTTATAGAGTTCATTTTTTATGACTGGATTCCACGATTCTGTCCGTGTTTTCTGCATCGCGGAAATCATCGGGCCCTAAATCATAAAACTCTGGTCTGTTAATTTTATTTGTGTCATCATTCATGTGACACTGAGGACTATATAAATATAGAGATATATTTTGAATGTCATCAAAAAAACTACATCGCCCATCCCTATTTAATAGCATTGTATGCATGCCTTGAATTGGGGGAGTGTTGGCAGCCATTGTTATTCAACTTCCGAAAGCATTAACTTTATTTATAAAAAGTCAAAGCCATTTCAAACAGCAGTATAACTATTACATTCACTCCAGGTTTAACTTAGTATGTGATTCATGGTTCAGAGAGCAATTCATAATTTTACCACACACATAGTATAATGTCTGTCATGTCTAGCGTATTATTAAGAAACAAGAGACTGAGGAAATCTGGACACTTCACAGGAAACATTAGATCTGCCTTACTTGTATCCTTTCTAATATAATCCAGCAATCAGGCAGACCTGAGAACAGCAGTTGAAGGGTGTATCATGCACCTTCCAATGAATCATGACAAATTTAATCCACATGCAAACACCACCAGGGAGTGTTTCAGACGTTGGGAGAAGGATCTGATCAGTGTTTGCTGTCGCTGCCCTGAGCGGGATTTCAGGTTCTCTGGGTGGGGCTCTTGTTTTGCTTTGAATTGGTACTTGTCTCGTCTTTCACCTGCTTAATCGCTTTAGGATTCCTCCTGAGCTCCTGTGTCTGTGTGTGGAATTCTGCCCTGGGAAATTTAGAAAACATGTAGACCTATGTTGTGTGTGTGTGTGTATGTGTGAAGTGTGTATGGAAATGTATTTCAGTGTTGCTACTTATCAAGGAAAACTAACTTACCAAGTTAGCACACTACTCGTGATCCCTGCGTCCGAATATGCCCTTTATACTATATAGTAGGCAAAAACAGTATGTGAGCTGATTAGTATGTCCGAATTTATAGTTTTCATAAAACAGTAGGCGAAAAGTACCTTACTACTTCTGGCGAGATGCTGAAGTGTGGATTGGATGGTCACTTTACTATCCCATAATGCCATGGGAGAGGATTTGTAAATGGCAGTAAAGTGATGGAACTGACACCATAGGTCACATGACAATAACAAGATTGCCAATGTAGTACATCCGAATTTCATTCATACTACATAAGTTTGGAATGACACGAGGATGAGTAAATGATGGCAGAATTCTCATTGCTACCATACCCTTTTAAAAGTATTACAACTTCTAGATAATTTCTCCTCAACACTGATAAAACAAAATTTTTAGTCGATAAATATCTTTTAACTTTGATCTCCCCTGAAAACCCCACCCCCATCTCCATCTCTCCTCAGAGGAACCCTCTGTGTCTCTTCCTTCATCTTTTATTCACACTCCTCTATTGAGTGGATAAACATCAAATAAACATCGCCATAGTTTGCTCTGAGGCTAGCCTTTAGCCTGGCCCCAGTTAGCCTGCTTCAGCCCCTCTCTCTCCTCTGGGATCACAGTAGTGTCTGCAGCTGGAGAGTAAGGGGGTTAATCAGTCCATGAAGGGCTGCGGTTTCTGGGGGATCATCGGTCTGCTGGGACCCCTTGTCTGGAGCTTCTGAAGTCTTTGTCTTCTTCTGACAGGGAGGTAATTTGATAGCCCTTATAGTGTCCGATTTAAATGTCAGACTTGAGAGGAGAAAGCAGTATATCTTTCTCTGGCTCTTTCTTTCTTCTTTTAATACTCTCATTTGTTTATATGTTTCTTTATCCCTTCTTTATCCTGTTTGTCTCTGACACATATTATCTTTGACTTTTTTTTGTATGTTCCAAGCCTGTTTTTCGTTCTCTGGGAATACTCTTTTGTCTACTTTTTGTTTAATCAAGTTTGTTTGAATTTAAAGGGTATGTGTGGATCCTTAAAAGTATTAACATGTCTTAAATTCACTCTTCACAATCTTAAAATATTATCTATTATAAAACATTAAATCGTACAATTTATAAATTATATCTTACTATCATTGGTGAAGCTGTGCTGCTGCATTTTATGGAACAGCTCATGCACCAGTACGAGAACTGCCAACAGGGGAAAAACAGACAGATTTCATAAAACATATAATAACATGATTTATATGCTGTATTTGTTTTGGCCATACAGGGCATCAATGGAGAAGAATGCGAAAGCAGATGTGTTTTAATTAATATGATGCTTTTCATTTTTGCTCATTGGAAATATTTAGAAAGATGTATTTTTGCAACAATTCATTTAACAGACTGTGTCTATCCCTCACAGCCTCGTTTTCATTTGTGTCAATTTACATATGGCACAGATGCATTGGTCTTAATTTCTTTAAATTTGCATTTTTAAATAAAGTATTGAAATGCCCCCTTTAAATTTAAACTGAAAGTTTACACAAACACAACACAATCAATATTTTAAACTGTTGTAACCAAACAGTTTGAATGGACAAAAAAAATTGAAACCTTTCTTAAAATATCCGTTTCGCACAAAAGAAAGAAAGCCAAACAAGGTTTAGAACAACAAAAAGAGTCAGAATGATGACCGAATTTTCATTTTTGAGTGGACTATAGCTTTATGTCATTTAAATACGCGGACATCCTGCTTTATACAGATCCCTTCAATTTGTTGCATTATTTTTTGTAGCTTCTGTGGGAGTCTGTGTGTGTGTGACACAGAGGGGGAGTTTATTGTAAGCATTCACTAACAACAAAACAACGTGTCTTAATTGGCATGGGAGAGTGTTAGGAGGTGTGTGTGGTGTTAACTAAAACAGCTGCTTTTCTCTGTCCTGCAGACATGGGGCCCACCAAGCACCATTTCCCCCCCCCCCCCCTTTGAGTTGATTTGAGCTCAGTATACCTCATGTTGTTTCATTATTTGACTCCTAATGTTTTCTGCCTATAGATGAATCCAGAAGAACTTCCCAAGTTCTCCCAAGCAGTACATTAGCACCTTCCTCTCTTCCCTCTTTCCTTTACCACCCTCTATCCATCCCCCATCTTTCTGAGAAGCATATGGTGGCACACCCAGTCTGTCTTTCATGTGGTGCCTGAGTGGGTCCTGACCCCACCACCCCTCCCATTGAAGACGCCTCTGTACAGAGACAGCGATACTGGCGTGATGGTGGTGGTGGTGGGGATAGGTCTGAGTGAATCTTACCAGAGTGATTCCACATGTGCTCTGCAAAGCTCTGTTACGAGGAGGAGGATACTGTCTCACAAACCCACCTGGAACCCATCAGAGATGCCAGTTATTTTAACGGTAGCCCTGTCTGTGTAGTATTTTATAATTGTACACGTCCCTACTGAATTGGCAACATGCAACATGCATTGCAGAAAGCACAGCTGGGACCTTAAGCCTGATTTGAGTTGATTTGAAATCTTCATGATAATGGTTAGCATTTACATACAGTTTTATATATATATATATATATATATCAAAGAAAGTCAGTTCATTCGGTGTCCATATTTGCAATGCCTCAGGGCAGCTATTTAGGGCATACAAGACCTCCTGTTTAGTTGAATGGGGAAATTCCAAACTCACATTTAAATTACACATATTTCAAATCTGCAACAAAATATGACATGAAATTCTGTTTATTATGCTCAAATAGTGTTAAAAATGATTGTTATCCAAATTATGTAATGATTGGTTTCAGTTTAAATCCATGTTATTAGATTGAGTATAATGTACGTTATTGCACTCAGTGACATTCACTAAGGGCAAAAGAGTTAATCAGCCAATCAGTTATCTTTAAAACTGTCACATAGTCCTGGAGGAGAGGGACCCAGCCCATGTCGATTACTCTCTGGGCTCCCATCATGTTTAATGAATGCTATTGATCTCTCACCTCTGTCCCAGAACTGGGCTTGGATTCATTCTGTACACTCACTTCCTTTCTGTATTCTGTCTATAAATAGGTACTCATTCAGTGGCATTAAGGATGTGAGGTATACAGGGAGCAAGGAGCTAATTTGAGACACTTCCACACTATATTCTCCTCGCTCAGGGTTGACCCATGACTGATGTGGGCTGGGAAGGCCAGAGCGGCCCAGTGCTAGAGTTGGAGTGGGTCTATATTTACATCCCTCAAGCCCACACCCTAAACTCTCCAAACGCTTGAAATTACACTCGGCTTTAAAATGTGGAGGAGGATGTGTGAGTTTGGTGCTGGTTACAGTAGTTTAAATTTGGGTGAAGTTCACTTACTGTCTGTACTTCTCTGTGCCTCTTGCATTTGTTTTTTATCTTACAGTACACTGAATTCCTTTGTGCAAACAAGGAGCGGCAGCCGTAGGGTCAGACATGTCACTGATCCTCTTGAGATCTCAGTCACACACACACACACCAGCGTCTGAGAGTCTCATGTCACCACTGATGCCAAGGCTAAAAACGTAGTTTGTGTACTCAGTAGTTCGAGAAACAGTTGTTTGGCCCCCATCCCATCTATTACATGTAAATGAAACTTGACCTATAAACTGTAGATCATTCTATCATTGTTCCCATCTCTCGCTTATCTTGTTGGGGCATCGGTTTAATATTTCTGAAATGATAGCAGGTGCCTGTTCTGCTTGACTAATGTAGAGGAGTCATGAGTCTGTTAGGTGTGCCTGAGGGTTTACAGGATCTGGGATTGTTGTAGTAAGATGATAATCTTGCACACGCGTCATTAAATTCCACACATCATTTTTAATGTTTAGCAAAATTTAGATTCAGCTCTGCAATGACTGTACAAAAAGTATGTTCCAGACAGATGGATATTGCACATAAAGCTCTAATCTGATTGGCTGTTTTAACGCATGTTCTGGGAGATGTACATTCACCATTATTTGAATTGGGGATGCACCTATATTAAAATTCTGATTTTGTCTACTGTTTTCTCTAAATAAATTTAAATTGAAACTGTTATTTTAAGTTTAAAGTGTTACAACATTAAACGTTACAACATTGTCAAGTATGAAAAATTGATACTTATTTTGAGATTTAAAGATTACATTAAACAGTTATTAAATTATTTGTGTTTTTAAAGATTACTTTTAAATGAGTGTAAGATTATGCTAAATGTAAAAAACAGAGTAAATTAGCATGCATTTCCCATATCAACCAATTAAAAAAAAAACTATATATATCTTATAATTGATTTGGGACCGATATATATTGTACATTCCTAATTTGGTAAGTAGGTTTTTTTTTCTGTCAAAATCTGGCAACATTAAACTGTTTACTTAACAAGCAAAATAATCTTGGCTCACAAATTTGAATTGTATCAACTTCATGGAGTTTGCGTGACTTATTTGTTAACTATGTGTGTGTAACCTTTTGTCTTTGTGCATCATTTTCCCAAGCAGCCTCATGGCAGAGTCATCAGTAGTAAAGTCATAAACAAATTATCTCACAGTGGAATCCCTTGTTGCTTTGCGGGCAGTGATGGGATGAGATGTGGAGTCTTCCCCTGCTGCCGTTGGCCATAATGAGACCACAGGCACTCAGGACTGTGTGAGAGTTGGTGCCATCCAGCATGTGGCAACACTTTTAGATTCCCCAAATCGTGTCTCTGCTTTAAACGTTGTACAGCACTCTGTATTAATCTTTCATAGGCATAACAAATAGCAATGCGACTCAAGAGATTTTTCTGACCAAATCTGGCTACACTGATGATTCGGGGGAAAAAAAATCATAAAAATTCAGGATTTTGCATGCAAGCCATAAATAGACATTTATCTTCATCAAAGCTATGTAAATATACATATCCGTGGGTACCTGGTTTTGAGTCTGGCCTTGGTCATACATGGAATCTCTCCATTGCACAAAAAGGTTCTTTAGATTATTAAAAAAAGATTCTTTTAAGAACTGTTCACTTGAAGGGTTCTTTGTGGAACCATAAATGGCTCTTCCATTGAAGAGAAAAAAAAAAAAAAAAAAACACTTTTGGAATTTTCAAGAGTATGTGGTCAAGTTGTCTGATCTGATGTGACCCAGAAACCCCAATAATTGATGAAACAGAACCTTTCGTTATACTTTCCTGTATCCCTGTTATTTCCTCTATCCCTGCAATTAGCAATAAAACCTTTAAGCTTTTTTGAGAGCCAAGCGTCCTCATGCATCTCTCCAAACGACTAGATTTTCTTTTGTTGGTTTGTTTGAGGCAAATTACATTATGAGCTCCATCACCCTCTTCAGCCGTTGTAGGAGGTTTAAGCAGTGCTCGCCTAGCAACCGCAAACCTCTTCAGATGGTGCGGCATCTCCCTGGCAACCTGCCTGGCAGGGGTCACTGCGGTCAGGCTTCTGTGAACCCCCAACCCCTCTCCCCATGTGAGGCGGGCCCTTTACATTGGGGTGAGTGTGCATTTAGAGCACGTGTGCCGTGGTGTGGAGGAGGTGTGTGTGCATGTGTGTGTTTGGAGCAGCAGATTGGGGAAGCGTGAGTGTTTGTGGAGCTCAGGGAGGATAAACGGACACGGTCATGCCTGTCAAAGGGATCAGTAACTGGGGCTACAGAAAGAGGAGAAGCCCTTACTCAGGTACAGCCAGTAAGGAAGTGAATGAGAGCATGTGCTTGCTTTGTTTATTATGGCTCGTAACTTAACTGAGTACTTAGGCTGTGTGTTAAGAGTGATTTGCTTTTTTCAAAGAAAAATTAATACAAAAGTGTAGACTGTTGTTTATTTGTATTAAAGTAAAAGCTTCTGCCTGTGTCTACATATTATTATTATTATTATTATTATTATATATTATGCATTCTAGTTGTATATATTGCAGTTGCATATTTGTGTATATTGCTTTTGATTTTATTTTGCCCAAACTGGCTTTTTTACATTATTTTTTTTATTCATTATTATTGTCTCTTTGCAGCCATTTTGTAATATATCACAGTATATTACAATCTGTTATTTAAAATACATATACAATTCTTCATGCTGCCCTGCAGAAGTGGATTTGTGCACCTCACTGAGTCTTTGACTCTGCCTCCTCTTTGTCCATGACTCCTCCCCTGACTCTTGATTGACAGCTGAGGCCTCTCAGTGCATTTCTGTGAAGTACAGATTAGACGCCACTGTTCTCTCTTAGGCAGTACAAAATAACCAAAAAAGGTTTAGACTATCAGACCTTTACTAAGAGTCGAAAAATAATTTCTATTGTTTGTTTGAGTATGTTGGAGAGATGCTAGTGAAGTTTATTTTCCCGACCTATACAGGCCTTTTTTAAACAACGGTTAGGCAGAGTTGGCAGGCAGCTGTGGAGGGGTATGAAGAATCTTTTGTGCGGTAATTCAACTGCATTCCACATCTAGAGGTTTTACTCATTCATCCTTAAAATACACACACACAGGATAGATACCCCTCCTCCAGCATTCCCTGAGTTTTCCTCACACACGCATGAGCATTCTGGCAGTGTTCATTATCAGGTTTGCATGTCCAGCTGGGGTTCCAAAAAAGTGTTAGATTTGCTTGAATTTTTACATTTCTGCAGGGATAAATAACGCAGAATTGCCACAAGATGAATTATGGATCTAGTATAATTAACTATAACTGACATGAAACTTTTGTTTATTTTTTTTAATTGTTATATTGATTTTATTACTTTATTACTATTTTATGTTTTTATTTTAATTATTTTGCCAGTGTGAATAAAGCTATTCTGATGTAATTTGGAGGGCTGCCACAGTTAAATAAAATGAAGACATAATTGTGGCAGACAAAATTACAAGAATATACATTTTTAAAGAGTTTATCAACATTGACATAGATGTAGTCACAAATTAAGAGACCCCTCCTCAGACAAAATCCAATGTCCAAGATGCATTGTAATAACAGGTGACTGCATTGGATCAGTTGAGACGAATGTTAATAGGAGTTTAGCCTAAATGATTGCATATTATGTACTTACTATGTAGACATAAGGCATTTTATAAAATAACGATGACCAGAATGGTTGTAAATGGTTTTAAAAGGGCACTCACTAATTAGCATGAGAGAACACTATGTAAATCAGGTTTTGTTCTTAATTTCTTTTACTTGGCTAATTAGTCTATTTTGTCTCTTTTCTCTCCCATTGCTGCTGTTCCTGACTCTGTGTGCATTTCTCCTGTTGTAGGTAAGTTATACAGTCTTTTTTCATTATTTTGAACAACTGAAAAGAAGAATACAAAGCCTTTCATTCCTAAAACTTGTTGGGTTCATGACATACTATAAGTGAAGGACTACTGGCTATTTGCTATATTTCATGGAGTCTTAAAGGTGGAGGAATTTAGCAGGACATCACTGGCTCACCAGTGGATTCTCTGCAGTGAATGGGTACCATCAGAATGCGATACCAAACAGCTGATAAAAACATCACAATAATCCACAAGAAATAAAATGCTGCATTTTTATAGTAATATGAGTCCAGTAGTCCATAATAACACTTTCTGCATGCAGCTTTGCAACTTTTCACTTCACAAGATATGAATTGATGGACTGGAGTTACTTGTGGATTATTGTGATGTTTTTATCACCTGTTTGGTATCGCATTCTGATGGTACCCATTCACTGCAGGGGATCTTGGATGGCGTGAGGGTGAGTAAATTTAACTGATGCTGATGAAGATTTTGTGTGCCAAAGCAAGCACAGAGAGAAGGATGGAGACTGATGCCAGTAATGTAATGAAAGTCTGGCTCTACTAACATTTATCATATGACATGATCCATGATCCACACCTCTGTGTGGGTGTAATACTGGAAATTAGCTCTTATTCGGCAGTCATGGCCTAATGGATAGAGAGTTGGACTTGTAACCCGAAGGTCGTGGGTTCGAGTCTCAGGTCCGGCAGGGACTGTAGGTGGGGGGAGTGAATAACCAGCACTCTCTCCACCCTCAATACCACGACTGAGGTGAGACCCTTGAGCAAGGCACCGAACTCCCAGCTGCTCCCCGGGCGCCGCAGCATTGGCTACCCACTGCTCCGGGTGTATGTTCACTACTGTGTGCATGCACTTGGATGGGTTAAATGCAGAGCACAAATTCCGAGTATGGGTCACCATACTTGGC